>WOXC01003103.1:0-72084 GCA_011680675.1 Gymnobelideus leadbeateri | reverse complement strand
AGGACCATGACATCAGGTAAATGATGACATGACTTGCAGTTGACTTTGATTTCAGTGAGGGAGCAGTGTGCAAGGTCAACAACCTCACTTTCTCCTCTAGAGCCATCTGGATCCATTGGTCAGATATTCAACTGGAGATTGCCCTGGATACAATGGGAGACCTTCTTAAGGCTGAGGTATTTTCAGGTTCTCTTTGACTGAGGTAATGCCCATTCTGTAAATAGGCCTTTTTCAGAAGCAAGTCAAGGGATGTATGTCCCCTTTTACTTAAAAAAAGGAAGAAAAATCAAAGTGGGAGGGGAATACCCTCAGGGTTGCTGAGCAAAAGAGAAACATTCACTCTGAGGAAAAAGTGCCCAAATTATAGCCATTAAATGGAGCTTTGGCAAGGAACTGGTGTGGTCCCATCTGTGAGTTCCAGAGTGAAATATGTTTAAAATTGGGTCTTTGAGAAAAGAGGAAAAAAGAAAGAAAAAGGAAGAATGAAAGAAGAAAGAAAAAAAGAAAGAAATTAAGGAAGGAAAGAAGGGAGAGAAAAAGAAAGAGGAAGGAAGGGAAGCAAAAGAGAATAAAAAGAGAAACAAAGAAAGAAGGAAATAAAAAGGAAGGAATTTAGGAAAAAAGAAAGAAAGGAAGGAAGGAAGGAAGGAAGGAAGGAAGGAAGGAAGGAAGGAAGGAAGGAAGAAAGGAAAGAAAGAAGAAAATTGGGAAGAGGCCAGGTTGTCAAGGCATTTAAATGTCCAGTGGAGTAGTCTAGAATTGATCCTGCATGTTGGGAGAGCCACTGGAGTTTTTTGAGTAGAGATCCCTTGAACTTTTCTCTCAACAGATTTGGATCAAAAAGGTAATACAATATATATGCACTTGAGAATAGAAATCTTTCTTACACTAGAGGGAAGTAGGGGGGGAGAGGCAAAAGGAAACATGGGGTTTGATTTAAGGGAGGGATAGTCAGAAGCAAAACACTAGTGATGAGGGACTGGGTGAAAGGTGAAATAGAGAGAAAAGCAGAAACGGGAGAAAAATAGGAGGGAGCAAAATGCATATTCAGTAATCATAAAATGTGAATGGGGTGAACTCATTCAATAAATGGAAAAAAAAATGGGGCAGAGCCAAGGAGGCTGAGTAAAAGCAAGAACTTGCTTGAGCTCTAACACTGACCACCCCAAATACCTACAAAAAATGACTCTAAACACATTTTGAAGCTACAGAACCCACAAAGTGACAGAAAGAAACTAACCTCCCACTGAAGATAGCCTGGCAACCTGGCAGGAGGGGAACATCACAGCTCTATGGGAGCAGAGCACAGCCTGGCATAGCCTGAGGTTTTGGCCAAATGGCAGCCAAAAGAAGCCATATGCTGGAGGCACTTTGGGAAAATGGAATTACCAGCAGTTGTGGTGGTTTCCAGAAGTATCAACCCATAGACAATAAGGACAAAGTGAGAGGTCAGTGTGAACATTGGGAAGAGGGATTCTGGGAATGCAGTCTGGCCTTTGCCCCCAGAGGGAGAAGTGGGTAAGGGGCTGCAACTGTGCAGCCAATGCTGCATGGCTTCTTCTGAGCTTCTGGCCTGCAGACTGTAGGGGGTCCAAAAAACCAATTTGAGGAGTAATCGCTCTTGCTTTAACCTCCTTGGATCTGGATCACTGTCTAGGGTGGAGGTCCTAGGGTGTGTGACCAGTGATCTAGAGTCAGTGGAGGCTTCTGAGAGGACATCCAACTAATAGGTCTTAGGAGAATATCCTGAATGCATACATGAATAATTTAGAGAAAATGGAGGTCAATGAATTGGGCATACAATTGAAAAAGCTAGAAAAAGAACAAATTGAAAATCCCCAATTAAATACCAAATTAGAAATATTCAAAACGAAAGGAGAGATTAATGAAACTGAAATTAAGAAAGCTATTGAATAAACAAAACTAAGAGCTGGTTGTATGAAAAAACCAATCAAATTGATAGACCCTTAGTCACTATGATAAAAAAAAAGAAGAAAACCAAATTATGAGTATCAAAAATGAAAAGGGTGAATCTACCTCCTATGAAGAGGAAATCAAAACAATAATTAGGAATTATTTTTCCCAATTGTATGTAAATAAATTTGACAATCTTAGTGAAATGGAGGAATATTTCCAAAAATACAAGTTTCCCAGATTAAATGAAGAGGAAGTAAATTACTTCAATAACCCCATCTCAGAAAAATAAATGAAACAAGCCATGAGTGAACTCCCTAGGAAAAAATCTCTAAGGCCAGATGGATGTACTACTGAATTCTATCAAACATTTAAAGAACAATTTTTCAAATAATCTACAAACTATTTGGGAAAATTAGTTAAGAAGGAGTCCTACCAAATACTTACTATGACACAAATATGGTACTGATACATAAATCAGGAAGAGATAAAACAGAGAAAGAAAATTGAAAACCAATTTCCCTCATGAATACAGATGCAAAAATTTTAAATAAAATATTAGCTAAAAGACTACAGCCGATTATTGAAAGAATAATACATTTTGATCAGGAAGGATTTATTCCAGAAATGCAAGGATGGCTTAGCAGAAACCACATGATTATTTCAATAGATGAAGAAAAGGCTTTTTACAAAATGTAACATCCATTCCTACTAAAAACACTAGAAAGTATAGAAATAAATGGAGCCTTCCTTAAAATAATAGGTAGCATCTATTTAAAACCATCAGTAACTAGTATATGCAATGAGGATAAGTTTGAAGTATTTCCAATAAGATCAGGAGTGAAACAAGGGTGTCCAATATCACCCCTCTTATTCAATATGGTACTAGAAATGTTAGCAGTAGCAATTAGAGAAGAAAAAGAAACCAAAGTAGGGAAAGAGGAGACCAAACTATCACTCTATGCAAATGATATGATTATATACTTAGAGAAGCGTAGAGACTCAAGTAAAATACCACTTGGGACGATAAATAAATTTGGCAACATTGCAGGATATAAAATAAACCCACATGAATCCTTGGCATTCCTGTATATCTCTAAGAAAATTCAACAGCAAGAGATAGAAAGAGAAATCCCATTTAAAATTACTGTAGACATTATAAAATATTTGGGAACATACCTGCCAAAACAAACCCCGGACCTATATGATCAAAAGTACAAAACACTTCTCACACAAATAAAGTCAGATCTAACTAATTGGAAAAATATCTATTGCTCCTGGCTTTGTTGAGCTAATATAATGAAAATGACAGTTTTACCGAAACTAAATTATATATTTAGTGCCATACCAATCAATTTACCAAAAAAACTACTTTTTAGAGCTAGAAAAAAAATAGTAACAAAATGTATTTGGAAGAACAAGAGGTCCAGAATATCAAGGGAATTAATGAAAAGAAATGCTAGAGAAGGTGCCCTAGCTATACCATATTTTAGTCTGTATTATAAAGCAGCAGTCATCAAAACTGCTTGGTACTGGCTGAGGAAGAGAGTAGTGGATCAATGGAATACATTGGGTATGGAAGATTCAGCAATCAATGAGTATAATAATCTTTTGTTTGATAAACCCAAAGACCCCAGTTTTGGGGATAAGAATGCACTATTGGACAAAAACCGATGGGAAAACTGGAATAAAGTATGGCAGAAACTGGGCATTATTTTCTAACACCACATACCAAAATAAAGTCTAAATGGGACCATGATCTAGGCATAAAATTTGATACTGTAAGCAATCTGGGAAAGCAAGGAATCATTTACCTGTCAGATTTATGGACAGGGAAAGACTTTATGACTAAACAAGCATTAGAGAATAGTATAAAAGGCAAAATGGATAAGTTTGATTTCATTAAATTGAAAAGCTTCTGTACAAGCAAAATCATTGTAGCCAAGATTAAGAGGGAGGTGGGAAATTAGTAAATAATTTTTACAACCTATGCCTCTGATAAATACTCATTTTTAAAATATACAGAGAACTGAGCCAAATCTATTAGAATACAAGCCATTTCCCTATTGATAAATGGTCAAAGAATATGAACAGATAGTTTTCAGAGAAAGAAATTAAAGAAATTACCATGTAAACATGTGAAGAAATGTTCTAAATCACTATTGATTAGAGAAATGCAAATCAAAACAACTCTGAGGTACTGCATCTCTCCAGTCAGATTGTCTAAGATGACAAAACAGGAAAATGACAAATGCAGAAGAGGATGTGGGCAAATTGGAACACTAACACATTGTTGGTGGAATTGTGAACTGATCCAACCATTCTGGAGAGCAATCTGTGATGATGCCCAAAGGGCCATAAATAATTTCATACCCTTTGACCCAGCAATACCACTTCTAAGTTTATATCCCAAAGGGATCTTGGAAGTGGGAGGAAGACCCATACATACACAAATATTTAAAGCAGTTCTTTTTGTGCTTGGAAAGAACTGGAAAGTAAGGGGATGCCCATCAATTGGGAAATGGCTGAACAAGTTCTGCTATATGAGTGTAATTGAATACTATTGTGCAGTAAGAAATGAGGAGCAGATGGACTTCATATTTACCTAGAGAGGATTATATGAACTGATGCTGAGTGAGAAGAGAAGAACCAGGAGAAATTTGTATACAATCACAGACACAACATATGTCTGATGAACAACTATGACAGACTGGACTCTTCTGAGCAATACAGTGATATAAGTCAATGCCAAAAGACTCCTGATGGAGAGAGATGTCTACATCCAGAGAAAGAACTAGAAAGAACTGAGTTTGAATCCTGATTGAAACAAACTACTTGATCTTTTTTCTTTTTATTGTTTTGCTTTATTTCTTCTTTAGCATTTTTCATTCCATCTAGTACAATCTGCCTTTGTAACCTGAGTAATGTCTAATGACAAAGTACTCGCAAATCCTATACTGGATTGTATGCTGTCATGGGGGGAGGGGAAGGAGTGAAAGAAAATTTGAAACTCGAGGGATTATGGAATTGAATCTTGTAAAGTAAAAGTAAACCAACAAATTAATAAAGACAAAAAAAGAAAAAAATTAAATGTAGGATGGGCCAAATAAGAAAGGAGATACAAAAACTTTAAGAAAATAATTATAAAAATAATTCCTTAAATATTATAATTCAAAAAATTTAACTTAACTACTCCATGGGATGAGACATCAAGAAACAATGAAACAAAACAAAACAGACTGAAAAAATGGGGAAGGGGGATGTAAAATTTCTAATTGGAAAAACTACTGACCTGGAAAATATATCCAGGAGAGAATTTGAGAATTATTGGACTACCTGAAAGACATAAAAATTTAAAAATAAGAGTTATCCTCCCCCAGAAAAGTGGAGAATTTACAACAAGTCTCTCTGATAAAGGCCTCATTTTTCATATATATAGAGAACTAAGTCAAATTTATAAAAAATATGTCATTCCCTAATTAATAAACAATCAAAGTATATGAACAGGAAGTTTTCAGATAAAGAAATCAAAGCTATCTCTAGTCACATAAAAAAGTGCTCTAAATCATTTATTTAGAGAAAGGCAAATTAAAACATCTCTGAAGTGAAATTTCATACCTATCAGATTGCCTAATATGAGAGAAAATGAAAATAAAATGTTGGAGAGGATGTGGACAAACTGGAAAACTAATGTGCTGTTGGTAGAGTTGTGAGGTGATCCAACCATTCTGTTGAGGAATTTCGAGCTAGGCCTAAAAGGTTATAAAATTATACATACCTTTGATCCAGCAATGCCACTACTAAGTCTGTATTCCAAATAGATTTAATAAAAGTTGAGGGACTTAGATGTATGAAAATATATACTGCAGCTCTTTTTGTGGTGGCCAAGTATGAGAAATTGAAGTAATAATGCCCATCAATTAGGGAATGGTTGAACAAGTTGTGGTGCACTCTTGTTATGGAATTGTGCCACAAGACATTATAAGCAGACTGCCAAAATGAAATTCTGTGCGGGTTACAGGACATAGAGGACCTTAAGAAGGATTTTAAAAACAAAATAAGGGAAGAGGAAGAAAAATTGGGAAGAGAAATGAGAAGGATGCAGGAAAAGTATGAAATGAGAGTCAACAGCCTAACTGAGGAAAACAACACCTTAAAAAGTAGTCTAACTAAAATGGCAAAGGAGGCTCAAAAGGGCAATGAGGAGAAGAACGCCTTAAAAAACCAAATTTGCCAGATGGAAAAAGAATATCAAAAGCTCACTGAGGAGATTCATTCCTTCAGTGTTGGACTGGTGCAAATGGAAGCTAGTGACTTTAATTATTTAATTAAATTATAAGAATATAAGTTATTCCCCAACTGATAAATAGTCAAAGGATATGAACAAGGACTTTTGAGGTGAAGAAAAGAAACTATCCAAAGTCATAGGAAAAAGGTGCTCTAAATTGCTACTGATTAGAGAAATGCAAATTTACAAAAGATAACTTTGAGGAGTCACCTCACACCTATGAGACTGGCTAGTATGACAAATAAGGGGAAAAATAAACATTGAAGGAGATGGGGAAAAAATTGGCCCACTAACACATTGTTGATAGAGTTGTGAACTGATTCCAACCATTCTGGAGAGCAATTGGCAACTATGGTGAAAAGGTTATAAAACTTTGCATACCCTTGGATCTAGCAACAACACTCCTAAGTCTATATCCCAAAGAGATAAAAAAGGGTAAATAACCTACTTATACAAAAACACTTGTAACTATTTTTTTTTATGATTGTAAAGAACTAGGAATAAAGGGCATGCACATTGTTTTTGAGAAATGGCTGAACAAGTTGTGTTATATGGTTGTAATAGAAAATTACTCTGTGATAAGAATTGATGAGCACCCAGATTTCAGAATAACCTAGAGTGGCTTATATGAACTGGTGCAGAGTGAAGTGAATAGAACCAGAAGAATACCATACATAGTGACAGCAATAGTAGATGAAGGTCTACTGTGAATGACTAGCTATTCTCAGCAATATAATGATCCACAATAGTTCCAAAGGACTCATGGAGTAAAATGCTGTCCACCTCCAGAAAAGAACTGATGGAGTCTAAATGCAGATCAAAGCAGACTATTTTTCACTCTCTGCATTATTTCAATTGTTTTTACTTTGGGTCTATGTATTCTTTCACAAGGTGACTAATATGGTAATGTGACTTGCATGATTGAAAGTGTATAACCCATGCCATATTGCAAACCATCTATCTGAAAAACGGGGAAGTTGAGAAAGGGACAGAAAAAGTATGGAATTCAAAATTTTAAAACAAATATTGAAATTATCTTTACATAGAAATGGGGAGAAATAAAATATTATTGAAAAATCCATATGCTGTCCCCAGATCTCCCTGTCAGCTTTGGTTCACATAACTTACATAAAACTTGAGTTAGAAGGAACCACAGCAGCCATTTCATCCAATCTATACTTAAAAGGAATTTCCAGTATAAGAGAAAAATGGCCATTCAGCTATTCCTTGAATATCTCGAAGGAAGAGGAAACCACCATCACTTTAAGGTGGTTATTTAGGCATTTCTTATGTTGCAATAATTATGCTTTCTATTTATATAACAAATTTGTTTGATCATGTTGGCAATTAAAGGGCACCCCATTAGTCTTTATTTTTATAACTACTGCAAAACACAGTTTTATAAAAATTTTGTACACACAAGTCTTTCCCATTTTTCTTTGATCATTCTGTTACATAAGTCTAGTAGTCGTATAGTTGGTCCAAAAGGTATGCTTAGGTTAGTGCTTTTGGAACATACTTGAAAACTGATTTTATGAATGGCTGAAGCAACTCTTAGCTGCACTAGCACTTTATTTTTAGGCCTATTTTCCCACAGTGTCTCCAACTACTGTCATATTCCTTTTGTATTGTCATTTTACCAATCAGTTAATAAATGGCAAATAGTTGTTCTCTTCACTCTCTGTCTGCTTGTCTTCTGTATCACTGATCTCATGGTACTCATGGCTATGAAGGAGAACATCATACCTGCTTTCATTTACAACTTATCACAGAGAAATTAGCAATTTCCTAGTTATTGGTAATTTTCAGCATTGTTTCATATGTTTATGGCTACTTTAGATTTCGTCCTATGAAACTTACCTGCTTATATTCTTTGACCATTTCTCAGTTGGGTCCTTCCTCTTATTTCTTGAAATGAGAACTGGTTCTCTATATACCTTACATATCAGAGAAACTTTCTGCAAAGATTCTTTCCCATTTATCAGCTTTTTTCCTACTTTTTGCTGCATTAATTTCCTTTTTCACAAAAAGATTTGAATTAATTACAATGAAGGTAATTTTCATGATCATTTTTACCTCCTAGAATCCTTTCCATCTCTTCTTTGTTGCTGAGGTCTTCCTCTATATACATATAATAAAGGTGATTTCTCAATTCTGTAATTTGTATATAATATCTAACTTTATGTGTAAGTCCTGTATTCATTTGGAGCTTGTTTTGTTATATGCTGTGAGATGTTGGTCTATAACCTAATTTCTGCCATATTTATTTTCAGTGTTGTCAGAACTTTTTGTCACAAAGTAAGTCCTTACCCCCAGTAGTTATAGTCTTCGGATTTCTGGAACACTGAAAGACTAGGTTGCCCCTCCTTTATCACAAACTATAAGATTGAGGGGTCACTTCCTCCCAGCACTCCCACCACTCCCATTCTAGCAAACAGTTTATTCATATTATTGAGAGTAGGATCTAGAATAGTCAGTCAGTGAGCATGCATTAAGCACTTTCTTTGTTCCAGGTACATTGCCAAGTAAGTGCTGAGGATGTAAAGAAAAGCAAAAGACAGTCTCTGTTGCTGTGGAATTCAGTCTAATGGGGAATATAACAGGTAAATAACAATGGAGAAACAAGCTGTGAAGAGAATAAAATGGACGAGATAAACAGTGGAAAAGTGATAGAATTCGGGGGGGGGGGGGTTATCAAAAAAGGCTTCCTATAGAAGGCGCAATTTTATCTGGAATGTAAAGGGATTCCAGGAAAGCCAAGAGGTAGAGATGAGGAGGGAGATGAAATCAGGAATGGGGGACAGCAGATGAAAATGTACAGTTAGGCAATAATGTCCTTTTCCTTTAGTAGGTTACTGCACTTCATGAAGGATTAAATGATCAATAATATAATTCATGAAAGAAACCAAATTCCTAGTCTCAAAATGAAAGTGAGAATGCATAACCAAGGAAGATGAAATTAAAGCAGTGCTGAGGAGTCATTTTGCCCAATTATATGGCAGCAAACTGGCAATCTACATGAAATGGATGAATATTTACAAAAATGTATACTACCCCTGTTAACAGAAGAGGAAAGAGAATACTTAAAACAACCCTACCTTGAAAGAAGACATCGAACAAGTCAGGAAAGGGTTCCCTAGAAGAATGCCCCAGGACCAGATGGATTTAAAAGGGATTCTATGAAACTTTAAAAAAATTCATCCCAATACCATATAAACTATTTGAAACAACAGGTAAAGATCAAAACTTATCAAATTCTTTTTATGTCATGCATATGATTTTCATACCTAAACAAGGGGTGGGAATAAGACCTGTGAAATGACACATCCATTTCAGAAAGTTATTTGGAATTATCCAAAGAAAGTAAGCAAAATGTCCAAAGCCTTTAAGACATGGATTTCATTACACCCCAAGGAAGTCATCAATAAGAAAAAAGTCTCCACATACTTTAAAGTATTTATAACAGCACATTTTTGACAGCTACGATTGCAAACAAAATAGATGCTCATCAACTGGGGAATGGCTAAAGAAGGCATGGAATACAAATGTCATGGAATGCTGCTACCATGGTGTAAGAAATATTGTGTGTGATGAGTACAGAGAAGATCTTTGTGATCTTATGCAAAGGGAATTAAGAAAAGTCAAGAAAGCAGTGTATATGCACAGTAACAAAAATAATTTAAATGAAAGAATGACACATAAATAATTAAAAGTACCTGTAACAAAGTGTTAAGCATCAAGTGGGACTGAAGAAGAGAAAATGAGAAGACACTATTACCCTACCCCGTCCAGCAGGGAAGAGGTCCAAAGGTGTTACACATTGAACACATTATCACGAATGCCTTGATCAGTTTCCTCCCTAAAAAAAGATCACAATTTGTTAAATGGCAGGACTCTTGAGGCTGGGGAAAACCTTAGTTATGTAAGAAACAGAAAACATCAATAATTTTTTAGACCTGACAATATATTTCAAGGGATCAGGGGTCATTGTGAGGAGGAAAGTGAGGAATATGAGGCTAGTAATTATCAGTAGCAGATCTCAACTTATACTGCAGATCAGTGATTATGAAAAAATGTGTTTTTCATTCTCTCTGACTTTTTCTGACCATATTTGCCATTTTCTTGGAAAAGATAATGCAGTGGTTTGGCACTGATTTGACAGCTGATTTGACAGGTGAGGAACTCAGGGAAACAAGGTGAAGTGACTTACCAAGGTTCACACAGCTTGTAAGTTTCAAAGGTCATGTTAGACCTCAAGATGAGTCTTCCTGACTTCAGGCCCTGAAGAATACCTAGCTGTCCAGAAACCAATTTGAACTTGTTAAAAAGTGAAAGGTAGATTAATGCAAAAGATTGGTCATGTGATATACAGAAGCAAATAAAAATAGAGTAGTGTTTATTAAGTTGAAAGATAAAAGTTGTGGGACTGAGTGTGAGCAGGGAAGGACACAATTTGATTTAAAAACTTGATGGGATAAAGGAGAAGCAGTTTGTGAGACATTTGACAGGTCATCAACAATTCACTCCACCTGTCAAATTAAACTACACACAGATACATGAATTAGGTGTAAGAAGTGAATCAACAGCAAATTAGAGGAGCAAGGAGGAAATTATTTTTCACATCTATGGATAGGGGAAGAAGTTATGACACAACAAGCATCAGAGAGGAACACAGAAAATGAAATAGATAATTCTGCTTCCATAAAGCTGAAATGCTTTTGCACAAACTGATTAAATTAAGTTAAAACAGGTAAGTAAGGAAAAAGATCATTGCAATCAAGGTCTCTAAGGACTTTTGCATGTGCAAGATATAAAAGGACCTGATTCCAATTTCTAAGATTAAGGACCATTTTCCTTCAGGTCAAAGGAAAGTTTGAAAAAAAACAGGAAGTTTTCCAAGGAAGAAATCCAAGCTATCACCAGCCCTATGACAATAAGCTGAAAATCCCTGATAACCAGAGAAGTGCACATTAAAACAACTCTTTTCTTTCAGCCTGCAAATCAGAGAGATCTGCAGGTTCAAAGACAGGCCCCACTTTCAGTTCCACAACAAGGTACAGAAGGCCCCTTTTACCAGGTGGTGGTTGAAACCAGAAAAATAACAAATGCACCATTTAATTAAATGACACCAAATCAAAGAGATGATATGGAGCAGGGGAGGGGGAGAGTTGCTATGATGAGTCCTCTTTTCTCAGACCCAAGTGAAAGCCAAGAATGGGGGAGGGAGAGTGAAAGGAAGAAAGGATGGAAATGTCCACCCCACCCCAACCAACATCAAGAGCCCCCAAGCCTCCCACCTCCTCCCAAAGGTCTAGGCATGCAGGAAGCCCCAGGCAAGAGCGGCACACGGGTTCACCCTTGAACATATATGCCCATAAATCCACATGTCCACACATTCACACACTCACACAGACACTGAAAGAGAACACAGGCACACACACACACACACACACACACACACACACACACACACACACACACACACATAAACACTTTTCCATCTAGGAATGCAACAATGCATAAACAAAGGTACTGATACTCCCAGGAAATTACATGCATCCTCCCACTAAGAGAAGCAATGTGGAGAATGGAGGGGTGCTCAGCTTCATTCAAAGGTTGGTGGGGGGAGAAGATAAGGAGGTGAAAGGGAGGGGTTGAGGCAGGTGCAGGGGAGGGGTTCTTACTCACAGCCACTTAGGCAGCACATTTAGGGAGGACCCTCAGGATGGTTCTGTCTGGAAGATGGGGGAAAGATGGGGAAAAGGAGTGGAGAGGTGTGGGGTGGAAGGGAAGGGAAGCTGGTGAGGAGCAGGCAGACCTCCAGCTGCTCCCCCACTCACATCCTCCTGCAGAGACAAAGACTTAACACTGAACAGAAGATGGGAGGGTGTCCGCATTATAACATCACTATAGGGCGGGGCTAGTCTCCTCAAAGAGCAAAGGGAGAAAGGATGGGAGGGGGCTCAATGACATCAGACCCAGGGCAGTGGGAGCCCACCCCAGTCCTTTCTCTCAGGCTCCATCTCTCAGACTGACTAGGGGAAGGTGCTGCAGCTCACCTTCCACCCGGAGGTAGAACCAGGGCTGATCAAGGTCCCATGTCCCTGAGGGCAGGCTGCTGGGGCTGGGGGAGGGGGAAGCAGCTGAGCTCAGCTTGCCATTGTAGAGGGCAGGTCCCTTTAGAGAATCTGGGACAGGGAGGACAAAGAGGGGTGGGGGGAGGTCGATGTAGGAGTGTCTTGGATGCCATAAAAGAGAAGGGCACAATAGCTGCTGCAGCATCTGCCAACCACCAGCCCTCCAGTGGGACTGTGTTTCTTCACAACCCTCAGAGCACAAGAGGAGAGGGCTGGTCTGGGGAAGGCCTGGCTATCAGCCTCCTTTCTCCAGGCAGTAGGAGACAAAGATCAGGCCTGGACAGGAGGGGGAGGGGGCAGCCTGGGAGGCAGATGCCTCTGTCCCCATGCTTATGTAGTGGGTACCCTGCTCTAAATCCTATATAATATGAACTTTCCAGAGCTTGGACAAGAGAGAATCACACCCTCCTTTCTGGCTCATTCTCCTCTACCAAGGGACTTCATAAATTTCTTTCTAGAACCTATTGGAGATTTGGGGTTTTATTGTCCAAAGTCAGCCACTCTGCAACTAGTGAATTGGTATAATGCACAGACACCTGGAATGGGAGTTACAAGAATCTGCCTTACTCACTGTGTAAGTCACTCAGTATACACCAAGTCACTCAAACTCTAAACCTCAGTTTTCTTATGGGTAAAATGGGTGTGAGAGTACCTGTGCTAAATACATTACAGGCTGGTTGTAAGTTTCAAATGACATGTGTCCAGTGCTTTTCAGACTATCCCACACTACAGAATTGTTTGCTATTATTATCATTATTATTCCTCTATGTTAGTCTTTTAGATGGAGTTCACATATCATTTCATTGATTCCTTTCTCTTTAATGTTATTCAGATCACTGCACAGAATCACTGTCATTTCCAGCTCAATAAAATCAGTGGGATGTTGGCTCATCTGCTGCAGGCTCCATGAATACACATTTAGGACAATTCTGGGAGGAGACAGGACTGTGGGGATCATATGTTCCTCATGCTGTTCCTACATGGTTCCCTGTTCTTTCCTTAGGTCTCCATATTTTGAGAGCTTTTCATTCATGTTTTTCAGAGATTAGGAACACTTGGTATGCTATTAAAAATATTGTTCATGGATTTTGATGGATCAACATTATAGCTAAGGGATGCGTTATTCCATTATGAACATGATGCATTTCCATTATATTTTTTCTAATCCCCAAGGATATCCTGTGGTCTTTATTTGTAGTATGAACAACTGTCATCTGTTCACTTTTTTAAAAATGCTTATTTGATTTTAGGTTTCAACGTTCACTTTTAAAAGATTTTGAGTTATTAATATTCCACACCTCCTTCCATTCCCTCTTCCCCAATACAATGTGCAGCCTCATATAGACTATACCTATACAATAAATTAAACATCAATTTTATTCATCTCTACTTTGATTTTCAAAATTTCAAATTTGGGTCCTGGTGGGGGGCAGAGCCAAGATGGCGGAGTAGAAACAGCATTTCCAATGTGCTCTGCCCCACACAAATTTCAAACAATGTGAAAGGGGACTCCAAACAACTTCTGGAGCCACAGCACCCACAGAACTGGACAGAGAAGCTAACCTCCTGCTGAGGACAGCCCAGCAGCCCTGCAGGGAGCCGCCAGCACAGTGCTCTGAGAGCAGGCAGCACGGTGCTCTGGGAACAGACAGTGCAGCGCACAGAGCCGAGCCCAGGTCCGAGGTTTTAGCCCCAGGGTGGCTGGGCCTTCACCCGCCTGGAGGAACCCCAGAACACCAGCAATTGTGGCGATTCCAGAATCATCAGCACAGATATGCCTAGGACAAAGTGAGAGGTTAGTGCCCTATGGACTTTGGGACCAGTATTTGGGGAACACGTGGTTTCCTCCCCTGGGGGTGAAAAGCTGCTGAAGAAACAGCTGCACAGAAGCCATTTTGCAGTGTCAGTTGCTGCTCTAGCTCCTGGTCTGCGAACCGTAGGGAGATCCAGCAATCAGTCTGGGGGTTAATCACTCTTGCTTTAAACTGCCTGGATCTGGATTGTGGTCTAGGGGGGAAGTTTGGGGTGGGTATCCAACTTGCCAGAGTGGGTGGAGGCCTTACACAGGCCACCCAACTGGCTGAAGTTGTGAAGACCCCACATTTGGGCAGAAGCTCCCCTGTCTGGTGGCAGAGTCCTACTGTGGCAACAAGCCCCAAAATCAAGTAATTAAGTGGCAACATGCCTAGGCAAATGAAACAAAATAAACAGAAAAGTTCAACATTGGACTCCTATTTTAGGGGCAAAGAGGCTCAAAGCATGGAGGAGGACTGTGAGGTCAGAACTCCTGCACCAAAAGCCCCAAATGAAAAGACAAGCTGGATATAGGCCATAGAGGACCTTAAGAAGCAGATAAGAGAAGTGGGGGAAAATTTGTGAAGAGAAATGAAAAAGATGCAAGAAAAGTATGAAATGACAGTCAACAGCCTGACTGAGGAAAATAACACCTTAAAAAATAGACTAACTCAAATGGCAAAAGAGGCTCAGAAAGGCAATGAGGAGAAGAATGCCTTAAAAAGTCGAATTTGCCAGATGGAAAAAGAATCTCAGAAGCTCACTGAGGAGATTCGTTCCTTCAGAGTTAGACTGGAGCAAATGGAAGCTAGTGACTTTATGAGAAATCAAGATACTATTAAACAGATCCAAACAAATGAAAGCTTAGAAGGCAATGTGAAATATCTCATGGGAAAAACCATTGACCTGGAAAATAGATCCAGGAGAGATAATTTAAAAATTATTGGACTACCTGAAAGCCATGATCAAAGAAAGAACCTAGAAATCATCCTTAAAGAAATTCTCAAGGAAAAATGCCCTGTTGTTTTAGACCCTGAGGGCAAAATAGAGGTTGAAAGAATCCACAGATTCACCTCCTGAAAAAGATCCCCAAAAGAAAACTCCTAGGAATATTGTAGCCAAGCTAGAGAACTCCCAGATCAAGGAGAAAATACTCCAAGCAGCCAGGAAGAAACAATTTCAATATTGTGGAAACACAATCAGAATAGCCCAGGACCTGGCAGCTTCTACATTGAGGGATCGAAGAGCAGGGAATATAATATTCCAGAGGGCAAAAGAGTTGGGATTGAAGCCAAGGGTCACCTACCCAGCAAAACTGAGTATCATGTTTCAGGGGAAAATAGGGTCATTCAGTGGAATAGAGGACTTTCAAGCATTCTTGATGAAAAAACCAGAGTTGAATAGAAAATTTGACATTCAGACGCAAGAAGCAAGAGATGCTTGAGAAGGTAATCAAGGAAAAGAAATCAAAAGGAACTTATCAAAGTTGGACTATTTACATTCCTACATGGAAAAACAATAACTGTGCTTGATGAAACCTTTCTCATTATGAAAATAATTGAAGAAGGGTACATGGCATATGTTCACAGGTATTCATGGATAGAGGACACAGGTTGAATTTGATGGGAAGGGATGATTCTTTTTTTTTTTGGAGGGCAGTTGGGGTTGGTTGACTTTCCTGGGGTCACGAGGCTGGGTTTTTGTTTGTGTGTTGCGTGTCTGGGTCTGGATCCGGGCTCGGGTCCTTCTGGCTCTTGGGCCGGTGCTCTGCTCACTGAGCCACCTAGCAGCCCCAAGGAAGGGATGATTCTTAAGGGGTGAAGTCAAGAGGTGAGAGAGAAAAGTGGCAAGAGGAGATGGAGAGAGACAGGGTGGGGTAAACTATCTCATGTAGAAGAGGCAAGGGGAAGTAGTTACAGGGGAGGGGAAGAACAGGAAGGCAAAAAGGCAAAAGCATATTCTCATTGAAGTTAGCTCAAGGAGAGAATCACATACATACTAAATGGAATATCTTACCCTCACTCTCCTGAGTAGGGGAAAGGGGGATGAGAGGGGGGATGATGGAGGGGAGGGCATTCTGGGGGGAGGGGAGGTTGGAAGTACCCACTATCAAAGAGGGACAGGATCAAAGTAGGGAATGGAACAGGTGGGAGGAAAGATGGGTGGGAGGGAAATATAAGCAGTCATTTACAATATATCTACTATGTTAATGTTTTGCATAGCTATACATGTACAACAAATACTGAATTGCTTATCTTCTCTGAGGGAGTGGGTGACAAGGGAGGAAGGGAATGGATCTGAAAATCGAAGTTTTAAAATTAAATGTTTCATAAGAGGTCCAGGCATTGGGGCTCAGAGATTCACCTTGCCCTAATGGCAAAATCAAAGCAAATATGGGAGAAGATATGGGAGAGAGCAGATTGGATAAGGGGATATCTAGTGGGACTGCTATTCTGTGCTGGTGGGTAGGGAAAAATGGGGGGAAAATGTAACTCATAATCTGGTGGAAATGAATGGTGTAAACCAGAAGTTAATAAAGCATTTGTTTAATTAAAAAATAAAAGTAAAATTTCAAATTTGACAATTACTTGGGGATTTTTTCATTTGCTTTTTTTCTGGCTTTAAGTTGCATCCTCAATTCATTGATTTCTTTATTCTCTCATTCATTTAAGCTTTGCAGATATGACATTTCCTGGGAATTTTCAGAACTGCTTTAGCTGCATCCCATCAGTTTTTATATGATATCTCATTATTTTTCATACTCTTGGATAATGTTATTGACTATTTCTGTGATTTATTGTTAACTCACTCATTCTTTAGAATTAGGTTATCCCTTGTTCAGTTGTGAAAGCTATTCAGCTTCTGATGGATAATTCTAGCCACCAGTTCATGTCTTGCTAAGTACTCATTAGGTAATAATGATTTATAACTTTCGGTTATAAATCGCACAGTTTTTACCGTTTTATTCCATAATCTGTATTGATGGATAAATCTAGGATCCTTAAGCACATTTAATATTTTCTGCTGATAATGACCTGATTTTGGATTGCCATCAGAAATCCCCTCCATTTCTACAAACAAAACCATGTGACAAGTCTATGTTTCATGGTTCTCTGTACACACATTATTGGTTGAATTTAGGCAGAATATCACCTAGAGAGTGCATTTGGATTCCACTCTTGGATATTAGCTATTTTATAGGATCCCCCAGTGATGGACAATTTTCAAATATACCGGGCACATCCTTATCTAAGTAATTATTTTAAACTTACTTTTACCATTGTTAATTGAAGTCTTACATCTCTTTGTTCCAAAAGTATTCTGATTTGTTTTAAACTTGTTTAAAATGTGCTTTGAGAGCATGCCTCGATGCTCCCCCACCTTTTTAATGAGAAAGTGTCGATCTCTGTATTTTTTCCTTATATAGATTTTTTAGGGTACTTTTCAAGGCTTGTTTGGCCATTTTTCCAGAAATAAGTGATGGTCTTTCTACACCATCTATCTATCTAAGATCCTATCTAAGAAGGTGGCTATTATAAGAAGTCCAGCCTTCTTCAGAGGGGAATTGGAAAGCAGGAAACATTTTACCTGAGTTGGCACTCAGTGTATTTTAAGGGATGGGTGGATGATTCTGAAAGGCTGAAGCTGAGTTGGTATGTGGGCTGCTGTGGCTCATGTCATATAAAACAACGAAAGGGTTTTTTAATGCATTTTTATACTTCTCTATTTAGCTTACTATCCCACTCAGCTGAATGGTTATTCTGAAAATTTTCATCCCTCTTCAAACCTTCCATGGCTCCATCCTGCACCCACTAGCCCTCTAAGCTCAGAATCTTAGCTCACATGTTACTGAAAACACTTCATTCTTTTTGTCAGAGTTCCTTCTTTTGCCCTCCTCTTCCTATCACATCATATAGATGTCTTCTGCCTCTGTCTTCTCCTCCACTTCTATCGCACACCTAGAGATGTGCTTACTCCTTCCTGACCCAAATCTCTCACTACTGGCAAAACGTGTCTCTTTCCAATTCCTTTCTCAAGAACAGTGCTCCATTTATCACCCTCATTCTCTCATTCACCTCCAGTATCTCCCTGTGTACTGGCTGCCTTCTTCCTGCTTGCAAACATGTGTATGTCTCTCAGTCCCTTAAAAAGTCTCTCCCTGCATCCATGCATCCTTTCCAGCTCTTCTCCCTTATATAACCTATATAAGCTAAACTCCTTGAAAAGACTCTTTAAAACAGTCACATATATTTGCTTTCCTCATCTTATGTCTTTATAGTCTACCTTTCTGCCTCATCACTCACAAGAAACGCCGCGCACTAATGTTGCAGATGCCAAATCTGATGGCCTTTTCTCAATGTTCACCTTTCCTGACGACTTTGCTTTGCTGTTCACCCTTCTCTAGATACTTTTGTCCCTCTGTTTCTGTGGTCTTATTCTCTCCAGGATCCCCTTTTATTCATATAATAAACATTTATTAAGTGTCTATTATGTGCAGGCACTACACTAAGAACTAGGAACATAGCCACCTCCCCATGGCTGTTCCTTCTCAGTATGCTTGGCCTGATCTTCATCCCTGTCAGGTCTGGTCACCATGAGTGTCTCCTGGGCCCTGTCTTGAGCTGTCTTCCTTTCTATCTTGATACTATTTCACTTGCTATTGTCGTTTATACCCATGTATTTAGTCATCATGTCTACGTATGATTCTCACATCTACTTGTCCAATCTCAACCTCTCTGCTCACCTCCAGTCTTGCATCTCCTTGCCTTTGGACATATTCAGTTGGATGCCCTGTAGACATCTCAAATTCAAAAGGTCCAAAATTCAACTCTTTCTATTTCTCTCCCCTTAACTCTTTTCCCTTTGAAAATTCCTTATTAGTGTTGAAGGTACTACCTACCAATCCTCCCAGTCACCCAGGCCCACAGTCTAAATGTCATCCTTCACTCCTGATTTTTTGCCATCCTCCAAATGAATACATGGCCAAGACCTGTCAATTTTACCTTTGAAATACTATGCCATATAACTGTCTTACCCTTATCTCCTCTGACACTGCCACCCCTCAGTGTAGGCCCTCAATTATTCATGCAATGGATTAATGAAACAAGTTCATGACTGGTGCCCCTACTCTCAGTACATACCTATTCCAGTCTGTCTTCCACTCAAGTCTTAAAATCTTCCATCCTAAAGCATAAGTGTGACCATGATTTACATAAGCCACCCCTGATTTTCTAATCAATCAAATCCAGTAGTTCCTCTTCAACTGAGTATCCAATATAATATCATCCCTGCCATTCATGTTCTTTCATAAAGTACCCATCCTCAACTTTCCAGCCTCCTTACACCTTATACCCTCCCCCCACACCTCCCCTAGGCCCTTTGATGTACTCTTCAATCTGGCATCACTGGCCTCTTCGCTATTCCCAGCAGAAGAAACTCCATTTCCCAAATCTGGGCATTTTCTTCCAGTTGTTGTCCCCCACACCTAGAACATTTTCCCTCTTCATCTCTGCTACCTGATTTCCTTGACTTTCTTCATGTCCTTGCTAAAATAACAACATCTACAGGGGGCTTTTCCCTTTGCTACAAATTTCTAGCATCTTCCTTATCTTGATGATTTCCCGTATATTTATGATTTGTTCATAGTTGTTTCATTGCTGACTCTGCCACTAGTCTGTGAACTTCTTCAGAGAGTACGACCTGTCTTACAGTTTACTATATTTCCAGTATAGCACAGAGCATGGCTTACAGGAAGCAGCTTTTAAAAATGTCTGTTACCTGAACAGAACTTGATTGACTCCTATTTCTCCCGATGTCGTTTCCTGGCCCATAAGGCCAGAAAAAGTCCCTCCAAAGGGCAGTCAAGACCTCGCCAAGGTAGTGGATTTCTTATGGACACTGAAGTCCTTATACTTTTTCCCAGTAGCCTGCTCTAATGACCAGAAGTGTTTATATAGGGAGGTGAGGGTCAGTGTCTACAGGAGCTATCATTTTATCCTTGTGGTATTTCTATGCTGTTTTAACTCAAAGTAAACCTGCTACTGATGCCTGTCCAATGAATTCCCAATAACTCATTTAATCTTTACACTGACCATGAAGTGAGAGATGGCTGGTGCTCAAACTTCCGCTAACAGGCTGGCACGAGAGAGAAACTCAGAGACTTCTGGATTGACTGACACTGTTCAAAGGAAGCAGGGCCAAAACTTTTCTTGTTTGTTAGAATCAGAGAGAAGAAAATCACAACAATTATATACATAGAAGAGTCCGGAGAACAGGCAACACCATTCGAGGCTCAAAAAAATTACGGAAGAACAGAGTTGACAAAGCAAAATCTGCGTTAGGCAGCTCCTTGTTTCTTAGATTTATAGTCAAATTGTTGTAGAACAGAAGCCATTTGTTGAGCACCTACTGAATGTTCAGCATAATTTTAGATTGTGCAGAGGAGTGAGGAAAAGAATGAGGAAGGGTGGAAATTAGGGGGAACAGCACCACTGGGGTAAGTTTTAGAACTTTGTGTTCTGTTCTTCTACTTTCTATTTCTCTTTATTCCCTTTGAATTATGGCCAGTATGACCAAATTAGATGCCCTTTTGGGGTAATAATCTTTAGTCTGACCAAATTAGATGCCGTTTTGGGGTAATAATCTTGAACATATGAACAAAGATTTCTGTCCTTCAGAAAGTGGAAGTCGGGACTGCCAGTAGAGGTATGTATTACAGTTCTATGCAAAAAGTTAGTGATTATCAAATATTTTTCTTTTATTCATTCATTTATTCATGGCTGGCAGGCCATACCTCTCCTCAAAGAGATGATGGATTTGAGGCTATTATATAAGCCAAAGCCTCTACCGACTTTTCTCTATAAAAAATCTAAAGACAATGCCAGACTAATCATGAAAATTCAAATAGGATGAGAATATGAGAAGATGGGGGTTACCATGGCAACCCCCTCCATGACAATTTTGCAGATTAGAGGAATAGTTCCAGGCCATTGTCCTTCATGACATACTCTGATTTCTTGAGAGGGTGTGTTAACTGTTTTAGACAGTGGTGGTGACTGCCTTTGAAAGGCAATTGATGGAGACATGGGCAGTATGTGCCCGACAAATCAGTACATCACTACTACCTTCCCTGATGCATGGCTTATAGTGACAGCTGCTTGCTTTATGTATCCTTTTATGCGTCATTATTACACAGTGAGTATCTGCTTTCTCTTCATCTAGCTGTGGCTGTGCCTGTCTCTCCCTCTGTCTCTAGGTCGCTCTGTCTTTGCTTTATTTTCAGTCTCTCAGTACATACAATATACACAGTCCCTGTATGTACAAATGTGTTCATTCATGGGTAACCCCTGTTGATTTGGACCGGCTCCCAGCAGGCAGTACAGGACAAAGGTCAGAAGAAGCCCTCCCTTCCTCCAGGCCTAGGGATCATAATGGAGTCTTGTTGAGGTGGTAGCCTGAGTGCCAGCAATTCAGGATTCCAGGTAACCATGACAACGAATGTTCACTATGGAAACCAGTTAATGGAACTAGTGTTTCCTCCCTTTCTGGACACTAAATTTTGTCTCTAGAGAGACTGTTTTTCCACCAAATGTGTGGTGGCTCATTTGATTAGTATTTCTACTGGGAAAGGTGTGAGACACCCATCCTACACCCCCTCTCTGAATGAGCCTGAGGCAAGCATCCTGGCAAGGGCATTTGGGCTTGTTGGCACAGTGGACTTCAATCTCAGTTTATCCTTTTGTATTTACATCAGTTTACATCAATAATTTCCGGTGACTGAACCAACCAAGCTATTATAAGTCTCCATTACAATGGTAGGAGATTAAACTCTGCTGGGCATACATGGGTTAATTTGTGCTTCATGGAGAAGGAAAAATTCCTTTTTTGCATTTTATTTAGTTATTACTAAAAATAAATGAGAGCAGAACCTTATTGAAGAATTAAATAGACTACATTGGCACCCTCAGTTTCTGCCATATGTGAGATAGTGGGAGGAAGAGCTTGGTTTTAATTAGCTTTGGAGATTCAAGTTCCTAAGCAAGTGTATGAACAGGCTTTATCTCAGTTCCCCTACTTAACTGGGAAGATCTCTGGCACAAAATGTGTGGGCTTACACAAGCGCCCTTCCAGCAATGATATTCAGTGTTCTAAGGACCCCGCCCCCCCCCCCCCCCAGTTCAGTCTGTCTGTATGCTGAGGAACCTCCGAGTGTGGCAGTGTATAGAGCTCCTCTTGGAACAGCAACATTCTCGGCTCCAAGGTTTCTTTCAATTCAGGGATTCTGTGATGATCATATAATCCTCCTGATCTCTGATATTCTGTGTTCCAGGTTCCCTTCCAGTTCTGACAGTCCATATTCTCTAATCTCTGTGCCCGCCCAGATCTTCCATTCTCTGATCTAAAAATGATGGCAGCCCCACCTTTCTGTGACCTGTTATATAAGTAGAACACCACCTTACAATCATAAGCTTCTTTTTAAAGTGAACCTAGGAGTATTATATAAGGCCCCACTTCAGTCAACATTGTTCATTTTTGTAGCTCTGAGGATTTTCTTTTAAATTAAACATCATGGCTTAAAAAAATTACTAACATTTAGAAAGAATTTGGATTTTTTTCTGCTTAAACTGACATTTATATATGTCTCTTATTTAACCTCTGACCTCTTTGTGATTGAGAGAAAAGACGGGATAAGAGAAACCTTTGTATAACTAAAAAGCAGATTACTATAGTGCCTATAACAGGACAGATATTAATAGGACAACTTAGAAAAGGAGTAAACCTCTTCTTGGAACTATCTTTAGGCCTCAAATAGGTGAAAACACTGGTTATACCAGCCTAGGTATTCTATTCTGAGATGCCCATAGATCCAGTGACCATCTTTGATCTTCTTCATGGCCAGAGCTCAGTTCTACCTTTTCTTTCTCCTTTTGCTGGTGATCCCAGCTCTGCCAGTTCATAGCTCAGCTTGCTATGAATATGCTTCTTCTTCTTTACTTCCAAATCCTAGGAAACTATATCTGTTTCTGTTATTGGTCCCCTCTTCCATATAAGTTCCTAAAGAGTAAGTTCCTAAAGCAGTGTTTTTGATTGATTCCAGAAGATGTATATGTATATAGGTATATGTATGTGTGTGTGTGTATTCCTAACATTTAGAAAGAATTTGGATTTTTTCTGCTTAAATTGACATTCATATATGTCTCTTATTTAACCTCTGACCTCTTTGTGATTGAGGCAAAAATCACATTACTAGAAACCTTTGTATAACTAAAAAGGAGATTACTATAGTGCCTATAACTGGACAGATCTTAACAGAACAACTTGGGATATATATGTAGCTCCTATTCACACTTATTTCAAATTGATTCAGTTAATGCCTATTCTCACCTAAGAAATATATTTACTTCGTTTAAAGGGGATGGGATAATCAGTGAAGCTTACACTTTTACATAAGGATCCACACATGAACTCCAACAGCCTATGATCTAAGGACCTATTTCCCAATCCACTGGTCTTCCCACCCCACAGGCCAGTAATATAATGCATAGGAATAAATGGAACTTTCCTTAAAATGAGAAAGAGTTTCTATCTAAAGCCATCAGGAAATATTATCTGTAATGGGGATATGCTAGAAGATTTTCCAGTAATATCAGGGGTGAAGCAAGGATGCCCATTATCATCACCACTATTATCCATCATTGTAATGGAAATATAAGCTCTAGCAAGAAAAGAAATGAAGGAATTACAGAAAACAGTGAGGAAACAAAAATATCATTCTTTCCAGATGGTCTATGTAGAAAATCTTAGAGAATAAACTTAAAACTAGTTGGAGTAATTAGCAACTTTAACACAGTTGAACGATATAAAATCCACATAAATCATCAGCTTTTCTATATATAACCAACAAAGCCTAGCATTAAGAGATAGATAGAAAAATTCCATTTAAAATGACTGTAGACAATACAAAAGGGAAGCAGGGAATCCACCTGCTAAGACAAACTGAGGAACTACATTGAACACAAAATACTTTTCACACAAATAAATTGAAATATAAACAACTGGAAAATATGAGTTGCTCGTGGGTGGGCTGATTCAATGTAATAAAAATACAGTTCTACCTAAATTATTTTATTTATTCAGTGCCATCATCATCAAACAACTAAAATTATTTCATAGAGCTGAAAAAAACCATAACAAAATTCATCTGTAACATTAAAAGGTACAGAATGTCAAATGAATTAATGAAAAAAAAATTGAAGGAAAGTAGACTAAGCAGACCAGATCACATACTGTGCTATAAAGATGTAATCATCAAAACTACTTGGTACTGAATAAGAAATAGAGTAGTGGATAAGTGGAATGGATTATGTATGGCAAACACTAGCAAATAACCATGTTAATCTAGTCTTTGATAAACTCAGAGACCCCAGCTTCTTTCAAGAATTTTCATTAATTTCTGGGGAACCTGGAAAACAGTATGTCAAGAACTATATACAGACCAACATTTTACACACTGTACCAAGAGAAGGTCAAAAGGGGTACATGATTGAGACATAAAAGGTGACACCATAGCAAATTAGGAAAGCATGTGATAGTTTACATCGCAGATGTATGAAGAAAGGAAGGATTTTGGAACAAACAAGAGATAAAGAGCATTAGAAGATGTTAAAAAGGTTATTTTGATTATATAAAATGAAAAAAGATTTTGCACAAAAAAAGAAAAACAATGCAACTGGGAATAGAAGGTTAGCAGAAGGCTGGGAAACAATTTTATAGCAAAAATCCCTGATGAAGGTCTAGTTTCATATATATGTATAAGAATACAAGTCTATTTCCAATTGATGAATGGACAATGGATATGAGCAAGAAGTTTTCTGATGGAGAAATCAAAGTTATCTATAGTCATATGAAAAAATGGTCTAAATCATTGTTGAATAGAGTAATGCAAATTAAAACACCTCTGAGTTACCACCTTATTCCCATCAGATTGGCTAATATGACAGGAATGGAACATGATCAATGTTGGAGGAGATGTGGAAAAGTTGGGACTCTAATGCACTGTTGGTGTGGTTGTAATTGTCCTAACCATTCTGGAGAAAAATTTGGAACTAAACCAAAGGGAACTCAAACCATGCATGCCTTTGATCCAGCAATATCACTAGTAGATCTATCTGCATCCCAAAGAGGTAAAAAATGAAGAAGGACCTAGTTGGTAAAAAAATGTATGGCAGCACTTTACGTGATAGCAAAGAATTGGAAATTGATGGGATGCCAATCAAATGGATATGGTTGAACAAGTTTTGATATATGTATGTAATGGAATACTCTTGTGCTATAAGAAATGAAGAGCAGACAGATTTCAGAAAAACCTGGAAAGAAATGAGAGGCTGACTTTCAGTCTTTTCCAGGTCTAAGAGTCAAGGGTCCCGTTAGCTGTCTGCTTTGATTCTTTGGAGTTTGTGGGAATGGGCATCTCCATTTCTTTACTCTTCTCTCCTCCTAAGTTGGCCACATCTCTTTCAAGAGCAAATACACTAGCATCCTTGATCAATCTCTTCTCCATAGGGGACCTGGTGCCAGGCCCCAGACATTGTTCCCAGAAGATCTTTGTGCTAACCATGGGGCCCTTTTGGTAATGTCTTCATGATCTCCTAACTGCCAGATATCTTTTCTGCCTTTCTGTTCTTAGAGGGGTGTTACTCGTTTAATGTCTGTAGGCTCTACATCCCCAGGGCCCTTGAAACAGCACCATGGTCACCCCTCTGGTTGGGGTAGGCTTTTTTCATCATGTCTCTCTGGTTCCCTTGCTTAGGTGGTGTATGAAATTCATTCCCATCTCTCTTCCTCCCATTTTTCCATGTTCCAGTCCCTCTCTTCTTGGCCCAGACTGTAGACTTCCTTTCCTACCTCACTGGCAAAGCTATCCTTCCAATGGCTCAGCCTCACCTCATGCCTAGTGTTCCCTAGTGGTTTTTGCCATACTTGGTTTATTCAATCTTCGGTCATTACTGGTTCTTGACCAGATTTCTTGTTAGTTGAATTTATCTCCTATCTCTACAATTCCCAGGACAGAGATCCATTGAGACAAAAATAATGATAGAACAACTCATATTTGAGTTGGACGAAGTGCTTCCCTTTCAGCAGCCCTGTTAGATGGGGAATATCAACCTCATTCCCATTTTAGAGATGAGCAAACTGAGATTGAAAGAGGTTAATAGATAAGTGAGGCAGGGTACTGGATGAGAAAATGCCAAAGTAACAGTTGTTGCTACTGGAAGGCAGGGCCCCCATCCCAGCTGAGCCCTCTGGCCTCTTCCCAATCGCCCTAGGAGTCTTGAACAGTAGGTGACTCATACGTTGATAATGCATCACTGTAGAGAGATGAGTGTAGCTAGGTTGCTAAGTGAGTAGACCTCTGGACCAGGAGTTCCCAGTGCATGAGCTTAAACCCAGCCTCACTTGTTATGTGACCTGGGAAAATCATTTAAACTAGTTTGCCTCAGTTTCCTTATCTGCAAAATGAGCTGAGGAAGGAAATGGCAAATCCCTCCATTATATATGACAATACAACCCTAAATGGGAATATGAAGAGCCTGACATTACTCAAAAAATGACTGCATGAGAAAAGTGTGCAAGGAACTATCCTACAGAAGAAAAAAACATCTTAAAAAATTCAGTAAATGGGTGGAGCCAAGATGACAGCATAGGAGCAGAAAAACTCCATGAGTTGCACCTATAACCACCCCAAATACCTATTAAAGATGACTCTAAACAAATTTTATATCTGCAGAACCCACAAAGTGTCAGAGAGAAACAAATCTCCCGCTGAAGGCAGCCCAGTAGCTCAGGAGCCCAGCACAAATGGTCCATCAGAGTATGCAGGTTGCCCACCCCAGCATGAGATCATGATTTTAGTCCTAGGGCAGCCCCAACCACCTGGGGCTGGAGCAGACTTCAGTAGAGGGGATCACCATCACCTCTGGTGGTTTCCAGACTTTTCAACCCATAAATGCCAAAGACAAAGTGAAAGGTCAGTGTGGAACTCTGTTGGAACTGCGGGGGGCGGGGGGTGGTAAACAGAGGCATGGTCCAAGCACTGGCCCTGGAATGAGAGGCAACAGGAGATATATTGGCCATGTAGTCGCCACCACATGGCTGCTTCAGAGCTCCTGGCCTGCTGTGGTACAGGGACCAAGCGACCATTCCAAGTTTATTTGCTCTTTCTTTAACCTACTTTGAGCTGGATCACTTTCTTGCTTGAAGGACCTGGAAAGTCTGACCAGGGAGCCAGACGATGTGGAGGTTTCAGAGAGGGCACCCAACTAATAGACCCAGCAGCTGCAAAACCCCTAGCAATTTGAGACAAAGATCTCCTATCTGGAAGCAAAGTTCTACTGTGGAAAAGAGTTAAAAAGTCAAGTAATTGTGTGGTAACATAAGCAAGCAAAGGAGCAAAAGAAAGCACAGCAATCAAACCTTATATTCCTTTTTGGGGGACAAAAAGGATCAAAGAATGTAATGGGAGGAAGAAAAATAAGTCAGAACTCCTGTACTAAAAGCTTCCAACAAAAATATGAAGTGGTTACAGGCCATGGAGGAGTTCAAAAGCATTTTGAATATATAGTAAAAGAAGTGAAGGAAAAATTGGGAAGAGAAATAAGAATAATGCAAGAAAATCATGAAAAGAGAGTCAACAACCTGATTGAAGAAAATGACACCTTCAAAAATAGACTAACTCAAATGTCAAAACAGGCTCAAAAAGCCAATGAAGAGAAGAATGCCTTAAAAAGCCAAATTTGCCAGATGGAAAATGAATTTCAAAAGCTCCCTGGAGAGAATGATTATTCCAGAATTAGATTGGAGCAAGTGGAAGTTAATGACTTTATGAGAAATCAAGATACTTTTATACAGATCCAAACAAATGTAAAAATAGAAGGTGTTGTGACATACCTCATTGGAAAAACTAGAAACCATACTTCAAGAAATTCTCAAGGAAAATTTCCCTGATATTTTACCACCAGAGGGCAAAATAGAAATTGAAAGAATTCACCAATCACATCTTGAAAAAGATCTCAAGAAGGAAACTCCTAGGAATATTATAGCCAGGTTCCAGAGTTCCCAGATCAAGGAGAAAATATTACAAGCAGCCAAGAAGAAACAATTTGAATATTGTGGAAACTCAATCAGGATAACACAAGATGCAGCAACTTCTACCTTAAGGGAACAAAGGGCTTGGAATATGATATTCCAGAGGTCAAAGCAGCTAGGATTAAAATCAAGAATCACTTACCCAGCCAAACTGAGTATAATGTTTCAGGGGGAAATATGGTCTTTCAATGGAATAGAGGACTTTCAAGCATTCTTGAGGAAAAAAAAAGAGCCAAATGGAAAATTTGACATTCAAATACAAAAGTAAGTGAAGCATGAGAAGGTAAACAGGGAAAAGAAATCATAAGGAACCTATCAAAGTGGAACTATTTGAATTCTCACATGGAAAAACAATAATCATAACTTATGAAACTCTTCTCAGTATAAGGATAGTTACAGGGAATGTATATATGTGTGTGTCTGTGTCTGTGTCTGTGTATCTGTATGTATGTATATACATAGGCACTGGGGTATGGAGATCCATCTTGCCTTACTGAAAAGTTGGAGGGAGAATGGGGGAAGATATAGGAGAGAGCAGATTGTGCGAGAGGATATTCAGTGGGATCACTGTTTTTGGGTGGTGGGTAGGGGGCAGACTGGAAGAAAATTTGTAACTCAAATTCTTGTGGAAATGAATGTTGTAAACCAAAATATAAAAACAGAAAAAATCCAAAGTATAGAACAAAGACTGGAAAAAAATAGCAAAACTAATCAATATATTGAAAATGTCTGAAATTAAAGTCATGCTGCCTTTCCTGTGGACCTTTCCCCTCTAGAAAGGAATTATAATACTTGTCTTCTTCCTCTTTTTAAGGACCAGGCTTACTGAGTTTTGTTTTACTCAAACAGAGATGGTCTCCTCCACTGGATGTGCTTTTCCCTGAGAGCAGGCCCCATTTCCTGTTTGTCTTTGTACTCCTAGCGCCCACAGCTATGTGTGGCATGTACTGGGATTTAATATAAGTTTTCTAAACAATGAATGCCACTGAACATTATGTCAGGATGTTTTCCTGACACCTAGTCATTAAAAAAATGGAGTTGAAGAATATTATATCAAGATCTTTGGTGCCATTTAGTGGATATACCTGGGACATTGTGGAATTAGCAACTTTTTGGTGCTATCTTTTGGACAGATGAAATATTGCATTGTAATGAAAGTTTCAGGACAGAGAGGAATATATTGTAAAAATGAGATCTCTGTCTTGTGGCCTTTGTAGTATTAGACTTATAGACTTCCATCTTTTGTCCAGATCTCTGATTCATTTGAAACCACATTTTTATTTAAGTCCATATTACATCACCTTCCTTGTTAAGAAGGCAGAATGGAATTAAATAAAATGTTAAATTAATGAAATGAAGAAAGTACTAAATTCTTTCAGTGTCAGTATGAATTCAGACTATATCATCATAAAAATTTCTGTCAAACCCTTCAGCATATCCAAACTCATTTGATACAGAATAAGTTTTCATAGCACTGGTGAGCTTTGAATTGAGCTGATTTCACCTTATAATGCTGTTAGGTGGATAAAGTCTTAATGTTGCCTAACCAAAGGGGTCAAACATTTAGGGGAAAGAAATGCAAAATAAAATAAAAATGAGACTGAATTTTGTTTTGAAAAAGTTTTATGAAAGAAATATAAAATTTAAATGTGATGTTACCAGTGTGAAAGCAGAAATTCAGTGAAATATTTGCCCAAGGCTTCTTGTTCATTTACTCAGTCATGCCTGATTTTCTGAGATTCCATGATCATTTAGCCATAGGGTTTCCTTAGCAAACATAGCATAGTCATTTGGTTTTGTCCTTCTCCCGTGTGTACCCATTTTACAGGTCAGGAACTGAGACCAATAAGGTTTAAGTGGTTTGCCTAAGATCACACAGCTAGTAAGTGTCTAAGACCAGACTTCAACACACACCTTCCTGGCTCCAAGCTCTGTGTTCTAATTAGTGCCACACATAACTATCCTGTCCAAGGCTAGTAAAAAGCTAATCAGTCATCTTGAGAACACACGCAATCAGACAATGAGGCTAGAACTGTAGTCATCACACTTAGTAGTGGGGCTTGGATTCCAATCCAGGGTTTTTTATTTCCAAAACTAGTTGTCTTGCTTTATAAAGTGATTTTTACTGTTATTCTAATAACAAATTATTAAATTTGGAAGGTTGTTTACTTCTCTTTCAGGGACCAGTCCCAGTAAGTCAGTAAGTATCTGAAGGACCGTGCTGATTTTCAAATCCTTGGGGAGCATTCTCCTTGATCCTAGGCAGAACTTCAAGCAAGTAGAAGACCTTACTTCTGTATGGTGTAAAAAGAATTCAATCTAGGTGAATTCTAGGCATAATGACTTCATGAGAAATCAAGATACTATAAAACAGGTACAAAGGAATGAAATAATAGAAGGTGATGTGAAATATCTCATTGGAAAAACCACTGACCTTAAAAATAGATCCAGGAGAGGTAACTTAAAAATTATTGGACTACCTGAAAGCCATAATCACAGAAAAAAGCCTAGGGGTGGAGCCAAGATGGCAGAGTAGAAACAGCACTTCCAAGGTGCTCTCTCCCACTCCACTTCAAAATCATGTAAAAGGGGACTCTGAACAACTTCTGGAGCTCCAGCATCCATAGAAAAATACAGAAAAGCTAACCTCCCACTGAGGACAGCCCAACAGCCCTGCTGGGAGTGGCCAGCACAGCACTCTGGGAGCCGACAGCATAGAGCTCTGGGAGCCAGCCCAGACCTGCTTGAGTCATGGTTTTAGCCCCAGGGTGGCCGGGCCAGCAACCGGCTGGAGGGACTCCAGAACACCAGCAGCTGTGTGCGATTCCAGAATTATCAACATAGACATGCCTAGGACAAAGTGAGAGGATAGTGCCCCATGGACTTTGGGACCAGTATTTGGGGAACACGTCAGCTTCTTCCCCTGGGAGAAGAATGCCTTAAAAAGCTGAATTTGCCAGATGGAAAAAGAATCTCAAAAGCTCACTGAGGAGATTCATCCCTTCAAAGTTAGACTGCAGCAAATGGAAGCTAATGACTATGAGAAATCAAGATCCTGTTAAACAGATCCAAACAAATGAAAGAATTGAAGGCAATGTGAAATATCTCATGGAAAAAACCACTGACCTGGAAAATAGATCCAGGAGAGATAATATAAAAATTATTGGACTACCTGAAAGCCAGGATCAAAGAAAGAACCTAGAAATCATCCTTAAAGAAATTCTCAAGCAAAATTGCCCTGATGTTTTAGACCCAGAGGGCAAAATAGAGGTTGAAAGAATTCACCCATCACCTCCTGAAAAAGATCCCCAAAAGAAAACTCCCAGGAATATTATAGCCACATTCCAGAATTCCCAGATCAAGGAGAAAATGCAACAAGCAGCCAGGAAGAAACAATTTCAATATTGTGGAACCACAATCAGAATAGCACAGGACCTGGCAGCTTCTACACTGAGGGATCTAAGGGCATGGAATATGATATTCCAGAGGGCAAAAGAGTTGGGACTGAACCCAAGGGTCACCTACCCAGAAAAACTGAGTATTTTGTTTCAGGGGAAATTATGGTCATTCAGTGGAATAGAGGACTTTCAAACATTCTTGAGGAAAAAACCAGAGTGGAATAGAAAATTTGACATCCAGACACAAGAAGCAAGAGATGCCTGAGAAGGTAATCAGGGAAAAGAAATCAGAAGGAACTTTTGGAAAGTGGAACTATTTACATTCCTAGATGGAAAAACAATAACTGTGACTGATGAAACCTTTCTCAGTATGAAAATAATGGAAGAAGTTTATATGGGCATATGAATACATATGTGAATGTGTTTATATATGTTTACAGTTATACATGGATAAAGGGCACAGGTTGAATTTGGTGGGAAGGGATGATACTTAAGGGGTGAAGTTATGAGGTGGGAGAGGAAAGGGGCAAGAGGAGATAGGGAGTGACAGGGTAGGGTAAACTATCTCATGTAGAAGAAGCAAGGGGAAGTGGCTGTAGGGGAGGGGAAGAACAGAAAGGCAAAAAGGCAAAACCATATTCTCATTGAATTTGGCTGAGGGAGAGAATGACATACATACTAAATGGGATATCTCACCCTGCTGGAGAGTAGGGGGAAGGAGGATGAGAGGGGGGATGATGGAGGGGAGGGCATTCTGGGCAGAGGGGAGGTTGGAAGTACCCACTTTCAAAGAAGGACAGGATCAAAGAAGGGAATTGACTAGGTGGGGGGTGGGATGGGTGGGCGGGAATTATAAGCAGCCTTCTATAATATATCTCCTATGGGAATGTTTTGCATAGCTATACATGTACAAAACATACTGAATTGTTTATTTTCCCAGAGGGAATGGGTGACAAGGGAGGAAGGAAATGTATCTGAAATTCAAGTTTTTAAAATTAAATGTTTAAATATATATAAATACTATTATTAATACTATTTTGCATGTAATTGGGATAAAATGTTCAGGCATTGGGGCACAGAGACTCACCTCACCCTAATGGTAAAGTCGAAGGGGTATGGGAGAAGATACGGGAGAGAGCAGATTAGATGATGGGATATCTTGTGGGACTGCTATTCTGGGGTGGTGGGTAGGGGAAAAAATTGTAACTCAAAATCTGGCGGAAATGAATGATGTAAACTAGAAATTAATAAAGCATTTGATAGAAAAAAAGGACTGTATTCCATGGAATGAATAATGGGACAGAGGAAACAAAAACAAACAAGAAAAAGAAGGAGAGGGGCGGCTAGGTGGCGCAGTGAATAGAGTGCCAGCCCTGGAGTCAGAAGGACCTGAGTTCAGATCCGGCCTCAGACACTTAACCCACACAAACAAAAACCTAGCCGTGTGACCTTGGGCAAGTTACTTAACCCCAATTGCCCTAAAGGGGCGGCTAGGTGGCGCAGTGAGTAAGAGCGCCGGCCTCGGAGTTGGGATGACCTGAGATCAAATCAGGCCTCAGAAAATGAGCACCCACACATAAATAATGACTAGCCATGTAACCTTGAGCAAGTTACTTAACCCCAGTTGCTTTAAAAAAAAGAAAGAGAGCAAGTAGTTTGCTTCAATCCGCATTCAAACTCAGTTCTTTCTAGTTCTTTCTCTGAAAGTAGACATCTCTCTCCATCACGAGTCTTTCGGAGTTGACTTACAACCCTGCATTGCTGAAAAGGATCCAATCTATCATAGTTGGTAATCAAACATACATTGTATTTATTTGTGTACAAATTTCTACTGGTTCTGCTCTTCTCATTCATCATGAGTTCGTATAAGCCTATCCAGCTAATTATGAAGTCCATTTGCTCCTCGTTTCTTATAGCACAATACTATACCATTACATTCATATACCAAAACTTGTTTCAAAATTCCCACATTGATGGGCATCCCTGTAATTTCGAATTCTTTGCCACCACATACACAAAAAATATGCTATAAATATTTTTGTACATATGGGTCTTTCTCCCACTTCTATGATCTCTTTGGGATACAACCCTAGAAGTAGTATTGCTGGGTCAAAGGGTATGAAATTACTTATAGTCCTTTGGGCATATTCTCAGATTCCTCTCCAGAATGGTTTATTCATTGCACAACTCCACCAACAATGTATTAGTGTTCTAATTTTCCCAAACCTTCTCCAGCATTTGTCATTTTCCTGTTTTGTCATCTTAGCTAATCTGACTGGTGAGATGTGGTACCTCAGAGTTGTTTTGATTTGCATTTCTCTAATCAATAGTGATTTAGAGTATTTTTTCATATGCTTATAGATATCTTTAATTTCTGCCTATAAAAACTGTTTGTATATATCCTTTGACTATTTATCAGCTGGGGAAAGACTTGTATTCTTATAGAGTTGTCTCAATTCTCTATACCTTTTGGAAATGAGGTCTTTATCAGAGACATTGTTTGCAAAAATTCTTCCCCAATTTTCCTTTTCCCACTTAATCTTGGTTATATTGGCTTTGTTTGAACAGAAGCTTTTCAATTTCAGCCTCTGTAATCATGTAATCAAAATTATCCATTTTGCATTTTATAATGCTCTCTAATTCTTGTTTGGTCATAAAAAGTCTTCCCCTCTCCATAAATCTGACAGGTACATTCCTAGATTGCTTACAGTATCAACCTTTATGCCTAGATCATGCTCCCATTTAGACTTGATTTTGGTATGTGGTGTTAGATAATAGTCTATGTCCAGTTTCTGCCATACTTTATTCCAGTTTTCCCAGCGGTTTTTGTCAAATAGTGATTTTTTATCCCCAAAACAGGGATTTGGGGGTTTATCAAAGAGTAGATTATTATATTCATTGACTACTGAGTCTCATGTACAGAAACTATTCCATTGATCCACTGCTGTATTCCTCAGCCCCACTATCAAGTAGTTTTGATGACTGCTGCTTTATAATAAAGACTAAAATCTAGTATAGCTAGTCCACCTTCCCTAGCATTTCTTTTCATTAATTCCCTTGATATTCTGGACATTTTGTTCTTCCAAATAAATTTTGTTACTATTTTTCTAGCTCTATAAAGTAATTTTTTGGTAAATTGATTGGTATGGCACGAAATATGCAATTCAACTTAGGTAAAAGTGATGTTTTTCTTATATTAGCTCGACCCAGCCATGAGCAATTGATATTTTTCCAATTAGTTAGATTTCACTTTATTAGTGTGAAAACTTTTTTATAGTTGTGTTCATATAGGTCCTGGGTTTGTTTTGGCAGGTAGATTCCCAAAGATTTTATAATGTCTACAGTAACTTTAAATGGGATTTCTCTTTCCATCTCTTGCTGTTGGATTTCATTAGAAATATACAAGAATGGGGGCGGCTAGGTGGCGCAGTGAATAGAGCTCCGGCCCTGGAATCAGAAGGACCTGAGTTCGGAGCCGGCCTCTGACACTTAATCCGCACAAACAAAAACCTAGCTGTGTAACCTTGGGCAAGTTACTTAACCCCAATTGCCCTAAAGGGGTGGCTAGGTGGCGCAGTGAGTAAGAGCGCCGGCCTCGGAGTTTGGATGACCCAAGATCAGATCCGGCCTCAAAAAATGAGCACCCATGCATAAATCAAATGACTAGCCATGTAACCTTGAGCAAGTTACTTAACCCCAATTGCTTTAAAAAAAAATAAAAAAGAAATATACAAGAATGCCAAGGATTTATGTGGGTTTATTTTATATCCTGCAACTTTGCCAAATTTATTTTTTACCTCGCGTACTTTTTTACTTGATTCCCTAGGATTTTCTGAGTATATCATCATATCGTCTGCAAAGAGTGACAGCTTGGTCACTTCTTTGCCTAATTTGGTTCCTTTGATTTCTTTTTCTTCTCTAATTTTACTGCTAACATTTCTAGTACCATATTTGAATAAGAGTGGTGATAGTGGACACCCTTGTTTCACCCCTGATCTTAGAAATGCTTCTAGCTTATCCTCATGAAATATACTTGCTGATGGCTTTAAAGAGTTGCTACCTCTTGTTTTAATGAAGGCTCCATTTATTCATATACTTTCTAGTGTTTTTAATAGAAATGGATGTTGTATTTTTTTCAAAAGCCTTTTCTGCATCTATTGAAATAATCATGTGGTTTCTGCTAGTTTTATTGTTGATATGATCAATTATACTGATGATTGTCCTAATGTTAAACCATCCTTGAATTCCTGGAATAAATCCTACCAGATCAAAGTATATTATTCTTGTGTTAAGTTGCTGTAGTGTTTTTGCTAACATTTTATTTAAATTTTTGCATCCATATTCATGACGGAAATTGGTGTATAATTTTCTTTGTCCATTTAATCTCTTCCTGATTTAGGTATGTGTACCATGTTTGTGTCATAAAAAAATTTGGTAGGACTCCTTCACTAACTTTCCCAAATAGTTTGTAGAGTATTGGAATCAATTCTTCTTTAAATGTTTGATAGAATTCACTAGTAAATCCATCTGGCCCTGGAGATTTTTTTCTAAGTAGTTCACTGATGGCTAGCTCTATTTCTTTTTCTGAGATGGGGTTGCTTAAGTAACTTACTTCCTCTTCAGTTAATATGGGCAAAAAATATTTTTGTAAATATTCATTCATTTCACTAAGATTGTCAAATTTATGTGCATATGATTTGGCAAAATAATTCCTAATTATTGTTTTGATTTCCTCTTCATTGGAGGTAGATTCACCCTTTTCATTTTTGATACACATAATTTAGTTTTCTTCTTTCTTTTTTATCATATTGGCTAAGGGTCTACCAATTTTATTGTTGTTGTTGTTGTTTTTTCATAAAATCAGCTCTTAGTTTTATTTACTAATGGAACAGTTTTTTTTTTTAATTTCAATTTTATTAATCCCTCACTTGGTTTTCATTATCTCAAATTTATAATTAAATTGTGGATTTCCAATTTTTCTAGCTTTTTCTATATATATGTGTGTGTGTGTGTGTGTGTGTGTGTGTGTGTGTGTGTGTGTGTGTGAAACATTTCATTTTAAGACCTCGAATTTCAGATCCATTGCCTTCCTCCCTTGTCACACCCATTCCATCTGGGAAGACAAGTGATTCAGTATGTGTTGTACATGTCTAGCTATGCAAAACATTACCATAGTAGATATATTGGACAAGGCTGCTTATAATTCCCTCCCACCCATCCCACCCCCCACCTGGTCCATTCCCTACATGTTCCTGTCCCTCTTTTATAGTGGGTACTTCCAACCTCACCTCCCCCCAAGAATGCACTCCCATCCTTCATCCCTCCTCTTATCCTCCTTCCCCCTATACTGCTGCAGGTTGAGATATCCCATTTAGTATGTATGTCATTCTCTCCCTGAACCAAATTCAATGAGAACGTGGTTTTGTCTTTTTGCTTCCTGTTCTTCCCCTCCCTTGTAGCCACTTCCCCTTGCTTCTTCTACATGAGATAGTTTACCCTACCCTGTCTCTCACCATCTCTTCTTGCCACAAGTGATCTGGGAGGAGAGTGCCTTGGACGAATTGTTTCTACCCTGACATCTTGGCTCCGCCCCACACATAGGTGATATTGCTTCATTCTTAATGGTGCCTTTTAGCATCTATTTTTGCTTTTGTTTTATCTGAGATAAGGATTTCTACCTCTGGTTTTTTACTTTCGCTGAAGCATAATATATACTACTCCAGCCTTTTACCTTTATGCTGTGTGTCCCCATGTTTCAAATGTATTTCTTATAGGCAGTATATTGTAGGATTGTGGTTTTTAATCCATTCTACTATCTGCCTCTGTTATATGGGAGAGTTCATCCCATTCTCAATCACAGTAATGAATACTATCTGTCTCTTTCCCTCCAACCTATTCCCCCCCTCCCCATTTATGTTTTGGTTTCTTCCTTCTCCCTTCCCCTCCCTAAGGGTTTTCCTTTTAAACACTGCCTCCCTCAATATTCCCTACTTGTGAACTTATTTCTTTACCTACCATCCCCCTTACTACAATTTCTATCTCTTCTAATCACCCCCATCTCATCCCCTCCCCCTTACCCCAGGGAAAAATGGATTTTTATACTTATCAGAGTATGTTGTTTTCTCTTTGACCCCAAACTAATGAGAGTAAATTTCATACAATGCTCCTCTCCCTTCCTCTTTCCCTCTGTTATAATGAGTTTTTGTGTCTTTTCATGTCAGAATCTTAAACTTAATTGAACATGTTGATCCCTCTTTGAACCAGAACCCATGAGAATAATGTTCAAATGATGTTCGTCTCCCTCTCTACTTCCCCTCTACTATAGTATGTTTTTATGTCTCTTCTTACGGCATAATTTACCTGTTTCTGCTTCATCCTTGCCTTTTATCCCATTATAGTCCCTTTGAACCCCTTAATGAGGTTTTTTGTTATCATCAGATTAGTTCATTTATACCCACACCCTCTATCTATGTATATCCCTTTTAAATGTCATGATAATCATATAAATTTCAATATTTACAGGTATAAGCTTCTCATATAGGTATGTAAACACTGTGCTCTTATTGCATCCCAAGTTATGTACATGTATGTGTGTGAGTGTGCCTGTGTATGTGTGGGTGTGTATGTGTGTGTTTGTGTGTGTGTGAGTGTGTGTTTTCGTTGTTTACCTTTTTATGTATTTCTTGAGTCTTGTAATTGGAGATCAAATTTTCCATTTAGCTCTGGCTTTTTCATCAGGAATGTCTGGAAGTCCCTTATTTAATTAAATGACCATCTCCTTGCCTGAAAGATTATGCTCAGTTTTGCCAGGTAATTGAACCTTGGTTGCAGTCCTAGCTCTTTTGCCTCACAAAATATCAAATTCCAATCCTTCTGATCTTTTAATGTAGAAGCTGCTAGGTCCAATTTAAACCTGACTGTAGTTCCACGGTATTTGAATTGTTTCTTTTTGGCTGCTTGCAGTATTTTCTCCTTAACCTTGTAATTCTTGAATTGGGCTACTGTATTTCTTTGAGTTTTCAATTTGGGATCTCTTTCAGGAAGAGTCCAGTGAATTCTTTCGATAACTATTTTACCTTTTGATTCTAGGCCTTCAAGACAGTTTTCTTTGACAATCTCTTAGAAGATGTTGTCCAGGATGCTTTTTGCATCATGGCTTTCTGGTAGACCAATAAGTCTTAGGTTACTTCTCCTGGATCTGCTCTCTAGGTCAGTCATTTTTCCAGTGAGATATTTTACACTTTCTTCTAATTTTTCAATCTTCATGTTTTGCTTGATTGACTCTTGGTGCATCATAAAGTCCTGAGCTTTGATTCGACTGATTCTAATTTTAGTAAATTATTTTCTTCAGTTTTGGAAGGTCTTTTTTAGGGAGATATTTTCTTCCTTTAGATTTTGAATCTCCTGTCCCAGTTCACAACGTTTACTTTTAAGGAACTGTTTTCTTCAGTGAGGCTTTTTTGCAATTTGGTCATTGTAGATTTAAATTTATCTTCTACCTCTCTAATTTGGCTTTTAAAAATTTTCTTCAGGCAGAGCCAAGATGGTGGAGTAGAAACAGCTCATCCAAGCCACTCTGCCCCCATATTCCCCCCAAACTATGTAAAAGGGGACTCTGAACAACTTCTGGAGCCCCAGCACCCACAGAACGACACAGAGAAGCTAACCTCCCACTGAGGACAGCCCAGCAGCCCTGCAGGAAGGACCAGCACAGTGGTCTGGGACCTGGCAGCGCGCAGCACATGCAGGAGCCAAGCTGAGCCCAGGTCCTCCTGAGCCGAGGTTTTAGCCCCAGGGCAGCAGGGCCAGCAGCCAACTGGAGGAACCCCAGAACACCAGGAGCTGGGGCGACTCCAGAATTATCAACATAGACATGCCTAGGACAAAGTAAGAGGTTAGTGTCCTATGGACTTTGGGTCCGGTATTTAGGGAATGCGTCAGCTCCCTCCCCTGGGGTCTAGAAGCCGCTGAGGAGACACGCCATTTGGTAGTTTTCAAAGGCAGCTCCAGCTCCCAGCCTGCAAATCGTAGGGAGATCCAGCGATCAGTCTTGGGGGGTAATCGCTCTTGCTTTAACCTCCCTGGATCTGGATTGTGATCTAGGGTGGAAGTTGTGGGTGGGTTTACAGCTTGCCAGAAACGGAAGTTGCCCCCCACACGTTCGGGATGAAAATTCCTCTATCTGGCCTTAAAGCCATAGTGTGGCAACAAGCCCAAAAGTCAAGTAATTAAGTGGCAACATGCAAGGCAAAGGAAACAGAAAAATGCAACCCTAGACTCCTATTTTGGGGGCATAGAGCGGGAAAAGGACTGTGAGGTCAGAAGTCCTGCTCCAAAAGTCCCAGGGGAAAACATGAGTGGGTTGCAGGCCATAGAGGACCTTAAGAAGGACTTTAAAAATCAAATAAGAGAAGTGGAGGAAAAATTGGAAAGAGAAATGAGAAGGATGAAGGGAAAGTATGAAATGAGGGTCAACAGTCTGACTGAAGAAAACAACACCTTAAAAAATAGACTAACTCAAATGGCAAAGGAGGCCCAAAAGGGCAATGAGGAGAAGAATGCCTTAAAAAGTCGAATTTGCCAGATGGAAAAAGAATCTCAGAAGTTCACTGAGGAGATTCATTCCTTCAGAGTTAGACTGGAGCAAATGGAAGCCAATGACTTTATGAGAAATCAAGATGCTGTTAAGCAGATCCAAACAAATGAAAGAATAGAAGGCAATGTGAAATATCTCATGGAAAAAACCACTGACCTGGAAAATAGATCCAGGAGAGACAATTTAAAAATTATTGGACTACCTGAAAGCCATGATCAGAGAAAGAACCTAGAAATCACCCTTCAAGAAATTCTCAAGGAAAACTGCCCTGATGTTTTAGATCCAGAGGGCAAAATAGAGGTTGAAATAATCCACTGATCACCTCCTGAAAAAGATCCCAAAAAGAAAACTCCCAGGAATATTATAGCCAGGTTCCAGAATCCCCAGATCAAGGAGAAAATACTCCAAGCAGCCAGGAAGAAACAATTTCCTCTAATGGAAAAGTCGATGGGGGTATGGGAGAAGGTATGGGAGAGAGCAGATTGGAGGAAGCGATATCTTGTGGGACTACTATTCTGGGAGGCTGGGTAGGGGAATAATGGGGGTAAAATGATTGTAACTCAAAATATGGCGAAATGAATGATGTAAAACAGAAGTTAATAAAGCATTTGTTTTAAAAAATTTTTTTCTTGAGATCCTACAAGAGTTCTTTTTGGTCTTGAAACCAGTTCATATTTCATTCTGTGGTCTCAGGTGTGAGTATGGAGTCCATTTTGTCCTCTATATTTGGTTGTTCTTGCTTGCTATAATAAGCTTGGATCAATTTTCTAGTCTTTCCCTTCTGCTTCTCTCTCTTCCTTCCTTCCCATTGTGATTTTCTTTTTCCTAATTTCTCAGGCTGGGAGCTAAGGGCCTGGTTGTTGACTTTGTGTGCTGTAGCCTCTGGGTATCTAGACTGAGGCCAAGGCCAGCATTCTCAGTGTTTAGCCTGAGTTACCCTGAGGTTCACAGAGTAACCTGTGGGGGAGGGGTGGTCTGGCCACTTCAGATTTCTGCCTCTGTGCCCCTGGGCTACAGCTCAGGCAGGCTCAGCATGTGGCAGCTGGTAGTGCTGGTGTCTGCAAATTGCCCTGGTAGTGCTGAGGTCCACCTGGGCTTGTGTTGTTAGTGCTTGCTGGCTCCACCCCTCTGGGCTTTGGGAGCTCTTGCTGGTCAGGTGAAGTGGGGCTTGTTGGGACACTTTTTGCCCTTCACTTCAGACTCCTTACTGCCTCAGTTGCACCCTTTCTCAGTGACTCCTGAGCCTAAGGCTTTCTGTTACTTCAAGATTTTACTCTGGGTGGGACATTTATCTCTGGGTTTTCTAGGTCAAAGAAGGGCAATTGGAGCAACTAGTGTTTACTTTGCCATCTTGGGTTCTGGAAAATCAGGTAGGTGATTTTTAAACTTCCAGGCTGTGGGTTAATAGCACCAGCTGTCTCTGCTTTGGGCCCTGAAGATTCTCTTTCCCAACTCCAATGGATCCTCCCAACCCAGTGGTGAGTTGCTGGTGAAATGCTGGTGAGACAGCTGTGAATAGCCCTAGGGGTGGGTGAGTCTCCTGGCTGGGGCTCCTTCTCACTGGGCTGTCCTATAGTCTGCTCTCTAGTCTGTGGTGGTCTGACCTCTACTTCATGCTTGTGCAGCTCCACACTTCCTCTGCCCCAACCCATGTGGGCACTTTCCTGGACTGGATTCTGCCACACTGTCTCCAAGTGGCTTCTATCACTCTAGAATCAGTTCAGATTCACTTTTTAAAGTTTAGTGACAGCATTCATGGAGGAGCTTAGAAAAGTTGCTGCTTCTGTTCCACCATCTTGTCTCCACCCCAACTTCTTTCTAAATGGTACGAATTTTCCTAAGTCATAATGTTTCATCTAAAAGAAAATCCTCAAAGCTGCAGAAACAGGAATAATGTAGACTCAGGTGGGGCATTATAGTAACCCTAGGTTCACTTTAAAAGAGAGATAATGATGATAAGGTGGTTTTAGACAGGGAACACTATCTTAAATGCTTAGATGACATATCTTAGAATGTTAGGGCTGGGAATACTCTCAGATCATAGAATGTGAGATCTGGGAGGACACAGAGATCAGAGAACATGGAATGTCAGAACTGGAAGGGAACCTGGAACACAGCATTTCAGAAATCGAGAAGATCATATCAGCATCACAGAATGCCAGAACTGAAAGGAACCATAGACCCCAGAATGTCACGGCTCCAGGGGGAGCTCTATAGCCTAGCCATGTTAGAATGGTTCTCAGGATACAGTCAGACAAAGCTGGGAGGGTCTTCAGAACACTGAATATCATTGATGAAAGGGTGTTTGCCTAAGCCCACATTGTTTTTGCCAGAGTTTCCCAGTTAAGGAGGGGAACTGAGGTCAAATCTCTTGATACAGTTGCCTAGGATCTTTCCAAAGCTAATTAAGACCAAGCTCTTCCTCCCACCATCTCACCTCAGGTAGAACATGGGCATTGGAGAATGCCAATGTAGTCTACTTAATCCTAGAATAAGGCCTTTCTCCCATGGTTATTCAGTAAAAACAAAATAAAAAACAAAAAGGAATATTTTCCTCACCAGGAAGCACAAATGAGCTCATGTGTGTCTAGCAGAGCATAATCCTTTGCCATTTTATGAGTGATTGGTAGTAGCTGGGTTGGCTTAGTCACTGCAAATTATTGATGCGCAGAATCATTTAATCGATGTAAATGAGAAAACAAAAACAGGCATTGTAGCCCCCATGTGCTAAAAAGCCCAAACACTGATCCCAGTATGCTTGCCCCAGGCTCATTCAAAAAAGAGGGAGAAGAATGGGGGGCGGGGCTCTCAAACCTTTCCAAATGGAAATCCAAATCACATGAGCCACCCCACTTTAGGTGGAACTATTATCTCACTAGAGGCACAATTTATTGCCCAGAAAGGTAGGAACAGCTAGTTCCATTAACTGGTTGTCATAGTGACAGGTCTTTGCCATGGATACCTGGAATCCTGAGTTGGTGGTCCTCAGGCTACCTCTTCATCAGGCCACCATTATGATCACTAGGCTTGAAGAAAGGAAGGGCTTCTTCCTGGTTTGTCCTGAACTGCCTGCTGGGAGCAGATCTAGATCACCAGGGGCTACAAAATATCAGGAGTTACCCACTAATGCATACACATATATACATGCAGGCACTGTGTATATTGTATATACTGAGAGACTGAAAACAAAACAAAGACAGAGGGACCTAGAGACAGAGGGAGAGACAGGCAGGGCCAGAACCAGGGAAAGAGAAATACAGATGCGGACTGTGTAATAGTAATGCAGAAAAGGATCCATAAAGTAAGCAGCTGTCAGCTTTGAACCATGCACCAGAAAAGGTGGTCTAATGTACTGACTTGTCTGGCACATGCTGCCAATCTCTCCATCAATTACCTTTCAAACGCAATCCCTACCGCTGTCTAAAACAGTTATCAGACTCCCTCAAGCAATCATATCATGTATGGAAGGGCAATTGCCAGACGGTAATCCTATAATTTGCAAAATTGTCATGGAGGGTATTGCTATGGCAACTCCATGTCCTCATACTATTGGAATTTTCATGATGTGTTTGACATGGTCTTTAGATTTTTTACAGAGAAAAACAGGTGGGGGCTATGGAATATTCAAAAGCCCCAAATCCATCATTTATTCAGGGAGAGTTCTTTCCTGCCAGCCATGAATGAATGAATGAATGAAGAGAAGAAAAATATTTGTTAAGCACTTTCTATGTGCAAAGAACTGTACTAAGTACTGTAGTACATACCTCCATTGGCAGTTCCCACTTCCCCTTTCTAAAGCACAGAAATCTTTGTTCATATATTCAAAATTATTACCAAAAGGGCATCTCATTTGTCCTTCATGATTCAAAGTGAATCAAGGGAAATAGGGAGGAGAAGAACAGAGCCAGTCCATCTAATTCTGAAACTTGCCCAGGGAAGCTGTGACCCCTAATCTCTGACCTTCCTCATTCTTTTCCCCCAAACACTCCTCTGTACAGCCTACCATTATGCTGAACATTCAATAGATGCTCAACAAATGTCTTCTGTTCTATAGAAACTGGACTTTAATAGAAGAAACAAGGAACTGCCTAACTCAGATTTTATTTTGTCAACTCTGTTCTTCCTCAAATTTTTTGAGCCTAGAATACTGTTCACAATTCTCCCCAACGCTTTCATATATACAATTATTATTATAACTTTCCTTCTCTCTGATTCAAGCTGACAAGAAATGCTTTAGTCCTACCTATGAATAGGAAGTTTTCAGAGAAAGAAATTAAAGATATCTATAAGCATATGAAGAAATGCTCTAAATCACTATTAATTAGAGAAATGCAAATCAAAACAACTCTGAGATACCACATATCTCCAGTCAGATTGGCTAAGATGACAAAACAAGAAAGTGACAAATGCTGGAGAGGATGTGGGCAAATTGGAACGCTAATACATGGCTGGAGGAGTTGTGAACTTATCCAACCATTCTGGAGAGCAATCTGGAATTATGCCCAAAGGATTATAAATAATTTCATACCCTTTGACCCAGCCATACCACTCCTAGGGTTATATCCCAAAGAGATCATAGTAGTGGGAGGAAGAACCATATGTACAAAAATATTTTTATCAGCCCTTTTTGTGGTTGCAAAGAATTGGAAACTAAAGGGGTGCCCATTAATTGGGGAATGGCTAAACAAGTTGTGGTTTATGAATGTTATGGAATATTATTGTACTATAAGAAACGAGGAGGTGATGGATTTCATAATTACCTGGAGAGACTTATACAAACTGATGCTGAGCGAGAAGAGTAGAATCAGAAGAAATTTGTATACAATCACAGACATACCATATCTGTGACGACCAACTATGACAGACTGGACTCTTTTCAGCAATGCAGTGATATGTTAATCCCGAATGACTCAAGAAAGTGAGAAATGCGCCATCCAGAGATATAACTAGAAAGAACTGAGCCTGAATCCTGATGGAAGCAAACTAAATGATCTTGTTCTTCTCATTGTTTGGTTTTACTTCTTCCTTACCATCTTCCATCCCACCTAGTACAATATGCCTTTGTAATTGGAATAATGTTTAATATGAATGCATTTGCAGACCCTATACTGTACTATATGATGTCATGAGGGGAAGGGGGAGGGAAGTAAAGGAAATTTGAAAATCAAGGAACTATGGAATTGAATCTTGTTAACTGAAACTAAACTAATAAATTAATTAAAAAAAAAAAAGAAATGCTTTAGTCCTACCAATTCTATAGTCTGCAGGAAGCTTCCTTTGGACAGTGTCAGTCAATTCAGATATCCGAGTTTCTCTCTTGTGACAGACTGTTAGAGGAATCTTGCATGCCAGCAATCTCTTAATTCCTGTCAGTGCTGAGATAAAATGAGTTATTAGGAAGTCATTGGAAAGTCATCATTAGCAGGTTTACTTTGAGCTAAGACAGCATAGAAATGCAACGATGATATAATAACACAAGCCCCTCCTATCCATATAAACACACCTGATTATCTGATTATCAGGCTGCTGGGGAAGAGTATGAGGACTTGAGTGGCCTTCAGAAATCTGCCGAGTTGGAGAGGTCCTGACTGCCCATTGGTTGGATTTTTATGGCCATGGGGGGCCAGGAAGCTACATCAGGGGAAATAGGGGTCAATCAGGTTCTGTTCAGTTTGTAGACATTTTTAAGCTGCTTGCTATGTGCCAGGCTCTGTTCTATACTGGAAATAAAATGAACTGTAAGACAGGCTCTACTCTCTCATGAAGTTCACAGACTAGTGGCAGAGTCAGCAATGAAACAATTATGGACAAACAAGCCATATAGAGGAAATCATCAACATAATGAAGGCGGTAGAAATTTGTGGAAAAGGAAAAGCCCACTATAGATGATGGAATTTTATCAAAGACTTTGAGAGTCAGGGAAATCAGGTACCAGAGATGAGGAGGGAAAATATTCTCAGTCTGGGGGTCAACCACTGGAAGTAAATGCCCAGATAATTGACATGGAGGTTTGTGTGCTAGGAATAACAAATTGAGGCCAGTGTTGTCAGATTGAAGAGTACATCATAGAGCTGAGGTGAGGTGTTGGGGGAGGGTGTAAGGAGACTGGAGAGTTGAGGTTGGGTAGTTTATGAAAGAATTTGAATGCCAGGGATATTATATTGGATCCTCAGTTGATAGGGAGCCCCTGGATTTGATTGAGTAGGATTGCAGGGGTGGTGGGAGGCCACATGGTCAGACCTGTACTTTAGGATGATAAATTTAAGAGATGAGTATATGTCAGATTGGAATGGGAATGTAGTGAGATTAGAAACCTCACCCATAGGTCTGTTCCATTATTCCATTACATGAATTAATGAGGGCCAACACTGAAGTGGTGGCAGTGTCAGAGGAGATAAGGGGTGGGCGCAAATATGAGGGTAATATTCCAAAGGTTGGAATATTGACAAGTGTTGGCCACATGTTTGTTTGGTAGGTGGTGAGATGGTCAGGAGTGAAGGATGACACTTAGACTGTGTGCCTGGGTGACTGAGAGGATGGTGGTACCTCTGAAAGTAATGAGGAATTTTGAAACGGAAGCGTGTTGAGGAGGACAGGGACAGAAGGAGTTCTTTTTTGAACCTGTTGAATTAGAGATATCTACAGCACATCCGATTGAATATGTCCAAAGGTAAATTGTAGATGCAAGACCGGAAGTAAGCAGAGAGTTTGGGATTAGATGAACATATGGGAGAATCATCCACATAGACATGATAACTGAATCCCTAGGAATTGATGAGAGTAGGAAGAGAAATAGTATCAAGATATAAGGAAAGGCATCCCAGGATAGAGCCCAAAGGTACACTCACGGTTACTAGGCATGACAGGCATGAAGATCAGGCTAAGGATTCTGATAAAGAGTGGCCATGGTGAGGTGCCTATATTCCTAGTTCTTACTAGTGTGCCTAGCACATAATAAACACTTAAGAAATATTTATTATATGATTAAGAGGAGATCCTGGAGAGAATAAAATTACAGAAACATAGAGAGACAAAAGAATGAAGAGAAGGGTGATCAGCAAATCAAAGTTATCAGGAAAGGTGAGGATCGAGAAAACAACATCAGATTTGGCATATAAGAGATTGTCAGTAACATTAGTGGGAGACATTTCTTTTGAATAATGAGGCAAGAAGATAGACTATAGAGACACAAGAAGAGTAAAGCAAATAGATGTGACTGCTTTAAACAGTATTTTCAAGGAGTTTAACTGAAAAAGAGAGTTGATACAAGGGATGATACCTGGAAGGGATGAATGGATGGATGCAGGGAGAGATTTTTTTTTTTAAGATGGGGGAGACATAGACAGGGTTGTGAGTAGGAAGAAAGCAGTGAGTACACAGGGAGATATTGGAGATAAATGAGAGAATGGGTATCATAAAGGGATCAGTGTTCTAGAGAAATGGACTGGAAAGGGAACAGTTGTGCAGGTAGTGAGAGATTTGGGTCAGCACATTTCTATGTGTGAGATAGAGGTGGTAGAAGAGGAGACAGTATGATGTGATAGGAAAAGGAGGAAAGAAGAAGGAGGAGGAACTCTGAGGTAATGTCCTAAGTATTTTCAGTACAATGCTGGATAAGATTCTCAGCTGAGAGGGCTAGTGGGTGCAGGATGGAGCCATGGAAAGTTTGAGGATGGATGAAAATTTTCAGAAAAACCATTGTGATGAATGGGATAGTAAGTTATTTAGAGAAGTATAAAAGGTATAAAAATGCTTTGGAGTGCCAGGAATAGTACTTGTTTTATATGGCCTAAGCCGCAGTAGCCCAAATACCACCTCAGCTACTGCTGTGACTCTAACTCTCAGAATCATCCACCCATTCCTTAGAACTCTCTGACTGCCCAATGAGGCAGAATGTTTCCTGCTTTCCAGTTCCCCTCTCAGAGGCTGGACTTCTTAAAATAGACACCTTTTTAGATAGGATCTAGTGAAAAAAGACCATCTCTTATTTCTGCAAAAATGGCCAAATGAGCCTTGGAAAGTACCCTAACAAAAATCTATTTAAGAAAGAAATACAGCGATCAATACTTTCTCCTTAAAAAGGAGGGAGAGTATTGAGGCATGTTCTCAAAGCACATATTAAACAGCTTTAAAACAAATCAGAATACTTTTGAAACAACAGATATAAGACTTCATTTAACAATAGTAAAAGTAAGTTAAAAATAGATACCCCTGGATGTGTCCAGTATATCTGAAAATTGTCAGTCACTGGGGGGATACTATAAAATTGCTAAGATCCAAGAGTGAAAACCAAATGCACTCTATAGGTGACATTCTACATGAATTCAACCAATAATGTGTGAACAGAGAACCATGAAACACATACTGATCATGTGAGTTTGTTCATAGAAATGGAGGGGATTTCTGATGGCAATCCCACATCAAGTCATTATGATCAGAAATTATTGACTGTGCTTATAGATCCCAGATTTATTGATCAACACGGACTATAGAAGGAAAAGTTAAAACTCTGCAACACTTTACTGAAGGTTGCATATCATTATTACCTAATGAATACTTAGCAAGACATGAACTGGTGGCTGGAATTATCCATCAAAATTTGAATAGCTTTCAAAACTGAACAGATGCTAACCTAATTCTAAAGAATGAGTGAGTTAAACAGTAAAGCACAGAAACAGTCAATAAATCCAAGAAAATGACAATATTGAGACAACATATCAAAACTTGTGGAATGCATGCAAAGCAGTTCTGGGAAATTTCATATCTGTAAATGCTTAAGTGAATGAAAGAGAGAATGAGGAGATCAATGAATTGGGGGTACAACTAAAAAGTCAGAAAATGAGCAAATGAAAAATCCCCAATTAAGTATCAACTTAGAAATTTTGAGAAAAAAGGAGAAATTAATAAAGTTTATATTTTATATTACTGTACGTGTATAGTCTATATCAAACTGTGCACCATATTAGGAAAGGGGGAACAGAGGGAGGTGTAGAATATTTAGAACTCTGATAAAATTAAATGTTGACAACTAAAATAAAATGAGTAATTTTTTTTAAAGTGAACAGATGACCAATATTCATACTACAAGTGGAGACCTCAGGATATCCTTGGGAACTAAAAGAAAAATGTACTGGAACTGCAGTATGGTTGCCATGGAACAAAACTATCTCCAGCATCTCTTAGTTATAACATTGAACAATAAAAATTCAGGAACAATATTTTAATAGCATACAAAATGTTCCTAATCTCTAAGCTGCATGGATGAAAAGTTCTCAAAAATATAGAGACCTAAGGGAAGAACAGAGTAAAATGTAGCAACAACATTAGGAATACATGGTCCCCAAAGCCCTGTCTAGGAGGAGCCTAGAATTATCTTAAATATGTATTTCATGGGACTGCAGAAGATGAGCTAATATCCCAGTAATTTTATTGACCTGGAAATGATAGTGATTCTGTGCAATGATTTGAAGAGCATTAAACAGAAAAAAATCAATAGCATGATATGTAAACTCCATCTAAAAGACTAACAGAGAGAAATAATAATGATAATAATAGCAAACAATTCTATAGTGTGTCATACTCTGAAAAGCACTTTGCAAACATGTCATTTGAACCTTACAACCACCCTGTAATTTATTTAGCACATGGATTATCACACCAATTTTACCAAAAAGAAAACTGATTTTTAGAAAGTTTAAGTGGCTTGGAGTATTGTCACACTATGAGTGAGGCAGAACTTGTGTCAAGGTCTTGTGACTCCCATTCCAGGTGTCTTTCCACTACATAAAACCACTAGAGGCAGAGTGGTGGGTTTTAGAGAATAAATTCCCAAATGTGCTGTAAGTTTTAGAAAGAAATTTATGAAATCCTTTGGTAGAGGAGAATGGGCCAGAAAGGAGGATGTGACCTTCCCTCTTCTCTAGGCTCAGGAGAATTTATATTATGTAGGATTTAGACCAGGGTACCCACACATAAGCATGGAGGCAGAAGTATTTTCCTCCACGGGTGCCCCCTCTCCCTCCTGGACCTGCCTGCTCTTTGTCTCCTACTGCTTGGAGAAAGGAGGCTCATTGATACCCATGATCAAATAACGAATATAGCAATCATCCTTCAAGAAATTCTCCAGAAAAATTGCCCAGAAGTTTTGGAACCAGAGGGCAAAATAGAGATTGAAAGAATCCACAGATCACCTCCTGAAAAAGATCTCAAAAAGAAAACTCCTAAGAATATTATAGCCAGGTTCCAGAAATCCCAGATCAAGGAGAAATACTACAAGCAGCCAGGAAGAAACAATTTCAATATTGTGGAACCACAATCAGAATAGCACAGGGCCTGGCAACTTCTACACTGAGGGAAGGAAGAGCATGGAATATGATATTCCAGAGGGCAAAAGAGCTGGGATTAAAATAAATAATAACCTACCCAGCAAAACTGAGTATTTTATTTCAAGGGAAAATATGGTCATTCAGTGGAATAGAGGACTTTCAAACATTCTTGAAGAAAAAACCAGAGTTGAATAGAACATTTGACATCAAGACACAAAAAGCAAAAGATGCTTGAGAAGGTAAACAGGGAAAAGAAATGAAAAGGAACTTACTAAATTTGAACTATTTATATTCCTACATGGAAAAATAATAACTTTGACTGATGAAACCTTTCTCAGTATGAAAATAGAAAAAAAGTATCTGAAAACAGATACTTTTATAATGATATAGTCTGAATTCATACTTACACTGAAGGAATTTAGTATTTTCTTCCTTTCATTAATTTAGCATTTTATTTAGTTCCATTCTGCCTTCTTAACAAGGAAGGAGATGTAATATGGACTTAAATAAAAATGTGGTTTCAAATGAATCAATGGTCTGGACACAAGATGGCAGTCTAAAAGTTTAATTCCTACAAAGGCCACAAGACAAAGATCTCATTTTTATAATATATTCCTCTCTGCCCTGAAACTTACATTACAATGTAATATTTCGTCTTTCCAAAAGATAGCACCAAAAAGTTGCTAATTCTACAATATTCCAGGTATATGCACTAAATGGCACTAAAGACCTTGATATAATATTCTTCAACTCCATTTTTTTTAATGACTAGATGTCAGGAAAACACTGTGACATACTGTTCAGTGGCATTCTTTGTTCAGAAAACTTATATTAAATTCCCAGTACCTGTCACAGGTGGCTCTGGTGCTAGGAGTATAAAGACAAACAGGAAATTGGGCCTGCTCTCAGACAAAAGCACGTCCTATGGAGGAGACCAACTCTGTTTGAATAAGACAAAACTCAGTAAGCCTGCTCTCTCCTATATCTTCCACTTCCAAATTTTCAGTAGGGCAAGATGAATCTCCATACCACAGTGTCTGTATTTCGTTAATTCCCAGTTCCATGTAATAATAATAATAATAATAGAATAATGATAATGATAATGATATTGTCTTATTGAACATTTGATTTTAAAACTTGGATTTTCAGATACTTTGCCTTCTTCCATTGTCACCCACCCTTACTGCGAAGATAAGCAGTTCAATATAGGTTGTACATGTGTAGTTACACAAAACATTTCAATAGTGGATATTTTGTGAAATACTGACTATATTTCCCACCATCCTGCCCCCCAATGGCGAAGTCCTATTGTGGCAACAAGCCCAAAAGTCAAGTAATTGAATGGCAACATTCCTAGGAAAAGGAAACAAAATAAACAGAAAAATTCAACATTAGATTCCTATTTTGGGGGCAAAGAGGATCAAAGCATGGAACAGAAGAAGGACAGTGAGGTCAGAACGCCTGCACCAAAAGCCCCAAATGAAAATATGAGCCGGCAACAGGCCATAGAGGACCTTAAGCAGTAGATAAGAGAAGTGTGGGAAAATTGGGAAGAGAAATGAGAAAGATGCAAGAAAAGTATGAAATGAGAGGCAACAGACTGACTGAGGAAAATAACACCTTAAAAATAGACTAACTCAAATGGCAAAAGAGGCTCAGAAAAGCAATGAGGAGAAGAATGCCTTAAAAATCCGAATTTGCCAGATGGAAAAAGAATCTCAAAAACTCACTGAGGAGATTCGTTCCTTTGGAATTAGACTGAAGCAAATGGAAGCTAGTGACTTTATGAGAAATCAAGAAGCTATTAAGCAGATCTAAACAAATGAAAGAATAGAAGGCAATGTGAAATACCTCATGGGAAAAACCACTAACTTGGAAAATAGATCCAGGGGAAACAATCTAAAAATTATTGGACTACCTGAAAGCCATGATCAAAGAAAGAATCTAGAAATCATCCTTCAAGAAATTTTCAAGGAAAATTGCCCAGATGTTTTAGAACCAGAGGGCAAAATAGAGATCGAAAGAATCCACAGATCACCTCCTGAAAAACATCCCAAAAAGAAAACTCCCAGGAATATTGTAGCCAGCTTCTAGAATTCCCAGATCAAGGAAGGAATATTACAAGCAGCCAGGAAGAAACAATTTCAATATTGTGGAAACACAATCTGGATAACACAGGATCTGGCAGCTTCTACACTGAGGGATGGAAGGGCATGGAATATGATATTCCAGAGAGCAAAGGAGCTGGGATTAAAACCAAGAATGACCTACCCAGCAAAACTATCATGTTTCAGGGGAAAATATGGTCATTTAGTGGAATAGAGGATTTTCAAGCATTCTTGAGGAAAAAACCAGAGTTGAATCGAAAACTTTAACATTCAGATACAAGAAACAAGACATGCTTGAGAAGGTAAACAGGGAAAAGAAATCACTATGGACTTATTAAAATATTTACATTCCTACAGGGTAAAGGAATAAGTGTAACTGATGAAACTTTTCTCATTATGAAGATAGTTGAAGAAGGGTATATAGGCATATGAATACATATGTGAATATGTGTATATATGTTTTCATGTATACATAGATAGAGGGCACAGGTCAAATTTAATAGGAAGGGATGATACTTAAAAAGTGAGGTTAAGAAGTGAGAGAGTAATGTGGTGAGGAGGAATGGGGAGAGAAAATGGGATGAACTGCCTTGTGTAGAGGAGGCAGGGGAAGGTGGTTGCAGGGGAGGGGAAGAACAGGAAGGAAAAAAGGGAAAACATTATTCTCATTGAATTTGGACCAGATAGAGAATGACATGCATACTAAATAGGGTGTCCCACCCTACAGGAGCGTGGGGTGTAGAGGGATGGTGGAAGGTGGTAGAGTGGACGGTGGGCTGGGGGGAGGGATGTTGGAAGCACCCACTTTTGAAAAGGGACAGGATCAAGATGGGGAGTGGACAAGGTGGAAGTTGGGATGGGAGGGAGGGAAACATAGTCTTTTACAATACATCTACTAGGGTAATGTTTTGCATAGCTACACATGTACAACATATACTGTGTTGCTTATCTTCTTTTTAAAATGAATTTTTTAAAAAAATATATAAATACTATGATTAGTACTGTTTTGCATATACTTAGGAGATAAGATGTGCAGGCAATGGGGTGTGGGGATTCACCTCACCCTATTGGAAAAGTGGAAGGGGGTATGGGAGAAGAGATGAGAGAGAGCAGATTGGATGAGGGGATCTCCTGTATGACTGTTATTCTGGGGTGGTGGTTAGGGGGAAAATGGGGGAAAATTGTAACTCAGAATCTTACAGAAATGAATGATGTAAACCAGAAGTTAATAAAGCATTTGGAAAAAAAAAGAAAATGTTTGCTGATGGCTTTAGATAGAAACTCTTTCACATTTTAAGGAAAGTTCCAATTATTCCTATACACTATATTATTAGCCTGTGGGGAGAGAAGACAAGTGGATTGGAGAAGGGGTCCTTAGATCATAGCCTGTTGGGGCTTATGTATGGATCCTTATGTAAAAGTGTAAGCTTCACTGATTATCCCATCCCCTTTAAACTAAGTAATTATCTTCTTTAGGTGAGAATAGGTATTAATTGAACCAATTTGAACCAAGTTTGAACAGGATCTAAATATATACATACATATCTTCTGGAATCAACCCAAAACACTGCTGTAAGTGATTTGGTCAATTCTTTAAGAACTTATACGGAAGAAAGGACCAATAACAGAAAAAGATATTGTTTCCTAGGATTTGGAAGTAGAGAGGAAGAAATATATTCATAGAACACTGAGCTATGAACTGGCAGAGCTGTGTCCACCAGCAACAGGAGAAAGAGAAGGTAGCACTAACTCGGGCCATGAAGTAGAAGATCAAAGATAGACACTGGCTCTATGGGCATCTCAGAAGACATAGGTTGGTGTAATCAGTTTTCCCACCTATCTGAGGCGTAAAGATAGTTCGAAGAAGAGGTTTACTCTTTTCCCATGTTGTTCTGTTAAGATCTGTCCAGTTATAGGCACTATAGTAATCTGCTTTTTAGTTATACAAAGGTTTCTAGGAACCCAAATTTTGCCTCAATCACAAAGAGTTCAGAGGTTAAATAAGAGACATATATAAATGTCAATTTAAGCAGAAAAAAATCCAAATTCTTTCTAAATGTTAGGAATTTTCTTAAGCCCTAATGTTTCCTTTAAAAGAAAATCCTCAAAGTTACAAAAAAGGGAACAATGTAGACTGAAGTGGGGCCTTATATAATACTCCTAGGTTCACTTTAAAAAGAAGCTTGATTGGAAGATGGTATTCTACTTAGATAACAGGTCACAGAAAGGTGGGGCTGCCATCATCTTCAGATCAAATAATCGAAGATCTGGGAGGGCACAGAGATTAGAGTATATGGACTGTCAGAACTGGAAGGGAACCTGGAACATAGAATATCAGAGATCAGGATAATCATATTAGCATCACAGAATCCCTGAATTGAAAGGAACCTTGGAGCCCAGAATGTCGCTGCTTCATGAGGAGCTCTATACAGTGCCACACTTGGAGGGTCCTCAGCATACAGACAGACTGAGCTGGGAGGGTCTTTAGAACACTGAGTATCATTGCTGGAAGGGTGCTTGCCTAAGCTCATACATTGTGTACCACAGATCTTCCCAGTTAAGTAGGGGAACTGAGATCAAGCCTGTTCATACACTTGCCTAGGATCTTTGAATCTCCAAAGCTAATTAAAACCAAGCTCTTCCTCCCACTATCTCAGATATGGCAGAAACAGAGGGTGCCAATGTATTCTACTTCTTCAATAAGTTTCTCCTCTCATTGATTTTTAGTAATAAAACAAAAAAGATTTTTTCCCTCTGCACGAAATACAAATTAACCCACGTATGGCCAGCAGCGTTTAATCTCCTACCATTGTAACGGTGACTTGTAGTACATAGGTTGGTTCAAACCCTGGAAATTATTGATGTAAACTAATGTAAATACGAAAGGAGAAACTGACATTGAAGTCCATTGTGGCAACAAGCCCAAAGGCTGTTGCCAGGATGCTTGCCCCAGACTCATTCAGAGAGGGGATGTAGGATGGGGGTCTCACACCTTTCCCAGTGGAAATACAAATCAAATGAGCCACCCCACATTTGATGGAAATATAGTCTCTCTAGAGGCAAAATTTAGTGTCAAGCGAGGGGGGGAAATACTAGTTCCATTAACTGGTTGCCATAGTGAACATTCGTTGTCATGGATACCTGGAATCCTGAATTGCTGGCACTCAAGCTACCTCCTCATCAAGACTCCATTATGATCCCTAGGATTGGAGGAGGGGAAGACTTCTTCTAAGCTTTGTCCTGTACTGCCTGCTGGGAGCAGATCCAAAACAACAGGGGCGACCCACAAATGAATGCATTTGTACTGCAGGCACTGTGTATATTGTATATACTGAGAGGCTGAAAACAAAGCAAAGACAGAGGGAATTAGAGACAGAGGGAGAGACAGGCACAGCCACAGCCAGGTAAAGAGAAAGCAGATACTCATTGTCTAAAAATGATGCAGGAATGGATGCATAAAGCAAGCAGCTTTGGCTATGAGCCATGCATCAGGGAAAGTAGTAGTGATGTACTGACTTGTCTGGCACATACTGCCCATGTCTCCATCAATTGCCTTTCAAAGGCAGTCACCACCACTGTCTAAAATAGTTAACACACACCCTCATGAAATCAGAGTGTGTCATGAAGGACCATTGCTGGGAACTATTCCTCTTATCTGAAAAATTGTCATGGAGGGTGTTGCCATGGCAAACCCCATCTTCTCATATTTTCATCCTATTTGAATTTTCATGTTGAGTCTGACAGTGTCTTTAGATTTTTTACAGAAAAAAATTGGTAGAGGCTATGGATTATATAATAGCCTCAAATCCATCATCTCTTTGAGGAGATGTTTGTCATGCCAGTCATGAATAAATGAATCAATAAAAGAAAAATATTTGATAAGCACTTGCTATGTCCAAAGAACTGTACTAAGTACCATAATACATACTTCTATTGGCAGTTCCCCCTTCCACATTCTAAAGGACAGAAATCTTTGTTCATATATTCAAGATTATTACACCAAATGGGCATCGAATTTGCCATCATCTTCAGATCAAATAATCGAAGATCTGGGAGGGCACAGAGATTAGAGTATATGGACTGTCAGGGAAAGTAGTAGTGATGTACTGACTTGTCTGGCACATACTGCCCATGTCTCCATCAATTGCCTTTCAAAGGCAGTCACCACCACTGTCTAAAATAGTTAACACACACCCTCATGAAATCAGAGTGTGTCATGAAGGACCATTGCTGGGAACTATTCCTCTTATCTGAAAAATTGTCATGGAGGGTGTTGCCATGGCAAACCCCATCTTCTCATATTTTCATCCTATTTGAATTTTCATGTTGAGTCTGACAGTCAGACTGTCCATAATTCAAAGGGAATAAAGGGAAACAGACAGTAGAAGAATAGAACACAAAGTTCTAAAACTTGCCCCAGTGGTGCTGTTCCCCCTAAATTCAACCCTTCCTCATTCTTTTCCTCACTCCTCTGCACAATCTAACATTATGCTGAACATTCAGTAGGTGCTCAACAAATGGCTTCTGTTCTACAACAATTGGACTATAAATCTAAGAAACAAGGAGCAGCCTAACTCAGATTTTGCTTTGTTAATTCTGTTTTTCCTCAATTTTTTGAGCCGTGAATGGTGTTCCCAGTTCTCCTGACTCTTCTATGTATATAATTGTTGTTATTTTCTTCTCTCTGATTCTAACAAACAAGACAAGTTTTGGCCCTGCTTCCTTTGAACAGTGTCAGTCAATCCAGAAGTCTCTGAGTTTCTCTCTTGTGCCAGCCTGTTTGAGCACCAGCCATCTCTAACTTCATGGTCAGTGTTGGGATTAAATGAGTTATTGGGAATTCATTGGACAGTGAACAGTAGCCAGTTTGCTTTGAGCTAAAACAGCATAGAAATACCACAATGATATAATGATAGATCCTGTAGATACTGACCCTCACCTCGCTATAAAAACACTTATGGTCATTAGAGCAGGCTACTGGCAAAAAGTATAAGGACTTCATTGCCCATAAGAAATCCAACACCTTGGTGAGGTGTTGATTGACCTTTGGAGGGACTTTTTTCTGGCCTTATGGGCCAGGAAACTGCATCAGGGGAAATAGGAGTCAATCAAGTTCTGTTCAGGTAACAGACATTTTTAAAAGCTGCTTCCTATATGCCAAGCTCTGTGCTATACTGGAAATATAGTGAACTGTAAGACAGGCCCTACTTTCTCAAGAAGTTCACAGACTAGTGGCAGAGTCAGCAATGAAACAACTATGAACAAATCAGTCATATACAGGAAATCATCAACATAAAGAAGATGCTAGAAATTTGTAGCAAAGGGAAAAGCCCCCTGTAGATGTTGTTATTTTGGCAAAGACATGAAGAAAGCCAGGGAAATCAGGTAGCACAGACGAAGAGGGAAAATGGTCTAGGTGTGGGGGACAACAACTGGAAGAAAATCCCCAGATTTGGGAGATGGCGGTTCTTCGGCTGAGAATAGCAAAGAGGCCAGTAATGCCAGATTGAAGAGTACATCATGTGGCCTAGGGGAGATGTAGGGGGAGGGTATAAGGTGTAAGGATCCTGGAAAGTTGAGGATGGGTACTTTATGAAAGAACATGAATGGCAGGGATGATATATTGGATACTCAGTTTACAAGGAGCCACTGGATTTGATTGAGTAGAAAATCAGGGGTGGCTTATGAAAATCATGGTTACACTTATGCTGTAGGATGGAAGATTTTAAGAAGTGCAAGACAGACTGGAATAGGGATGTAGTGAGAGTAGAGACACCAGTCAAGAACCTGTTTCATTAATCCATTGCATGAATTAATGAGGGCCTACACTGAGGTGGTGGCAGTGTCAGAGGAGATAAGGGTAAGACAGTTATATGAGCATAGTATTTCAAAGGTAAAATTGACAGGTCTTGGCCATGTATTCATTTGGAGGATGGCAAAAAATCAGGAGTGAAGGATGACATTTAGACTGTGGGCCTGGGTGACTGGGAGGATTGGTAGGTAGTACCTTCAACACTAATAAGGAATTTTCAAAGGGAAAAGGGTTAAGGGGAGAGAAATAGAAAGAGTTGAATTTTGGACCTTTTGAATTTGAGATGTCTACAAGGCATCCAACTGAATATGTCCAAAGGCAAGTTGGAGATGCAAGACTGGAGGTGAGCAGAGAGGTTGAGATTGGACAAGTAGATGTGAGAATCATACGTAGACATGATGACTAAATCCATGGGAACAAACGACAATAGCAAGTGAAATAGTATCAAGATAGAAAGGAAGACAGCTCAAGACAGGGCCCAGGAGACACTCATGGTGACCAGACCTGACAGGGATGAAGATCAGGCAAAGCATACTGAGAAGGAACAGCCATGGGGAGGTGGCTATGTTCCTAGTTCTTAGTGTAGTGCCTGCACATAATAGACACTTAATAAATGTTTATTATATGAATAAAAGGGGATCCTGGAGAGAATAAGACCACAGAAACAGAGGGACAAAAGTATCTAGAGAAGGGTGAACAGCAAAGCAAAGTTGTCAGGAAAGGTGAGCATTGAGAAAAGGCCATCAGATTTGGCATCTGCAACATTAGTGTGAGAAGTTTCTTGTGAGTGATGAGGCAGAAAGGTAGACTATAAAGACATAAGAAGAGGAAAGCAAATAGATGTGACTGTTTTAAAGAGTCTTTTCAAGGAGTTTAGCTTATATAGGTTATATAAGGGAGAAGAGCTGGAAAGGATGCATGGATGCAGGGAGAGACTTTTTAAGGGACTGAGAGACATACACATGTTTGCAAGCAGGAAGAAGGCAGCCAGTACACAGGGAGATACTGGAGGTGAATGAGAGAATGAGGGTGATAAATGGAGCACTGTTCTTGAGAAAGGAATTGGAAAGAGACACGTTTTGCCAGTAGTGAGAGATTTGGGTCAGGAAGGAGTAAGCACATCTCTAGGTGTGTGATAGAAGTGGAGGAGGAGACAGAGCCAGAAGACATCTATATGATGTGATAGGAAGAGGAGGGCAAAAGAAGGAACTCTGACAGAAAGAATGAAGTGTTTTCAGTAACATGTGAGCTGAGGTTCTGAGCTTAGAGGGCTAGTGGGTACAGGATGGAGCCATGGAAGGTTTGAGGAGGGATGAAAATTTTCAGAATAAGCATTCTGCTGAGTGGCAGAGTAAGTTAAATAGAGATGTATAAAAACCCTTTCATTGTTTTATATGACATGAGCCACAGCAGTCCAAATACCAACTCAGCTAAAGCCTTTCAGAATCATCCACCCATCCCTTAAAATACACTGACTGCCAACTCAGGTAAAATGTTTCCTGCTTTCCAATTCCCCTCTGAAGAAGGCTGGACTTGTTATAATAGCCACCTTCTTAGATAGGATCTCAGATAGATAGATGGTGTAGAAAGACCATCACTTATTTCTGGAAAAATGGCCAAACAAGCCTTGGAAAGTACCCTAAAAAATCTATATAAGGAAAAAATACAGAGATCGACACTTTCTCATTAAAAAGGTGGGGGAGCATCGAGGCATGCTCTCAAAGCACATTTTAAACAAGTTTAAAACAAATCAGAATACTTTTGGAACAAAGAGATGTAAGACTTCATTTAACAATAGTAAAAGTAAGTTTAAAATAATTACTTAGATCAGGATGTGCCTGGTACATTTGAAAATTGTCAGTCACTGGGGGACCCTATAAAATAGCTAATATCCAAGAGTGGAATCCAAATGCACATTCTAGGTGATAGTCTGCCTAAATTCAACCAATAATGTGTGTACAGAGAACCATGAAACATAGACTTGTCACATGGTTTTGTTTGTATAAATGGAGGGGATTTCTGATGGCAATCCAAAATCAGGTCATTATCAGCAGAAAATATTAAATGTGCTTAAGGATCCTAGATTTATCCATCAATATAGATTATGGAATAAAATGGTAAAAACTGTGCGATTTTTAACTGAGAGTTATAAATCATTATTACCTAATGAGTACTTAGCAAGACATGAACTGGTGGCTAGAATTATCCATCAGAAGCTGAATAACTTTCACAACTGAACAAGGGATAACCTAATTCTAAAGAATGAGTGAGTTAACAATAAATCACAGAAATAGTCAATAACATTATCCAAGAGTATGAAAAATAATGAGATATCATATAAAAACTGATGGGATGCAGCTAAAGCAGTTCTGAAAATTCCCAGGAAATTTAATATCTGCAAAGCTTAAATGAATGAGAGAATAAAGAAATCAATGAATTGAGGATGCAACTTAAAGCCAGAAAACAAGGAAATGTAAAATCCCCAAGTAATTTCCAAATTTGAAATTTTGAAAATCAAAGTAGAGATGAATAAAAGTGATGTTTAATTTATTGTATAGGTATAGTCTATATGAGGCTGCACATTGTATTGGGGAAGAGGGAATGGAAGGAGGTGTGGAATATTTATAACTCAAAATCTTTTAAAAGTGAATGTTGAAACCTAAAATCAAATAAGTATTTTTTTAGAAGTGAACAGATGACAGTTGTTCATACTACAAATAAAGACCACAGGATATCCTTGGGAATTAGAAAAAATATAATGGAAATGCATCATGTTCATAATGGAATAACGCATCCCTTAGCTATAATGTTGATCCATCAAAATCCATGAACAATATTTTTAATAGCATACCAAGTGTTCCTAATCTCTGAACTACATGAATGAAAAGCTCTCAAAATATGGAGACCTAAGGAAAGAACAGGGAACCATGTAGGAACAGCATGAGGAACATATGATCCCCACAGTCCTGTCTCCTCCCAGAATTGTCCTAAATGTGTATTCATGGAGCCTGCAGCAGATGAGCCAACATCCCACTGATTTTATTGAGCTGGAAATGACAGTGATTCTGTGCAGTGATCTGAATAACATTAAAGAGAAAGGAATCAATGAAATGATATGTGAACTCCATCTAAAAGACGAACAGAGAGGAATAATAATGATAATAACAGCAAACAATTCTGTAGTGTGGGATAATCTGAAAAGCACTTTGCACACATGTCATTTGAAACTTACAACCAGCCTGTAATGTATTTAGCACAGGTACTCTCACACCCATTTTACCCATAAGAAAACTGAGGTTTAGAGTTTGAGTGACTTGGTGTATATTGAGTGACTTACACAGTGAGTAAGGCAGATTCTTGTGACTCCCATTCCAGGTGTCTGTCCATTACACCAATTCACTAGTTGCAGAGTGGCTGGCTTTGGACAATAAAACCCCAAATCTCCAATAGGTTCTAGAAAGAAATTTATGAAGTCCCTTGGTAGAGGAGAATGAGCCAGAAAGGAGGGTGTGATTCTCTCTTGTCCAGGCTCTGGAAAGTTCATATTATATAGGATTTAGAGCAGGGTACCCACTACATAAGCATGGGGACAGAGGCATCTGCCTCCCAGGCTGCCCCCTCCCCCTCCTGTCCAGGCCTGATCTTTGTCTCCTACTGCCTGGAGAAAGGAGGCTGATAGCCAGGCCTTCCCCAGACCAGCCCTCTCCTCTTGTGCTCTGAGGGTTGTGAGGAAACACAGTCCCACTGGAGGGCTGGTGGTTGGCAGATGCTGCTGCAGCTATTGTGCCCTTCTCTTTTATGGCATCCAAGACACTCCTACATCGACCTCCCCCCACCCCTCTTTGTCCTCCCTGTCCCAGATTCTCTAAAGGGACCTGCCCTCTACAATGGCAAGCTGAGCTCAGCTGCTTCCCCCTCCCCCAGCCCCAGCAGCCTGCCCTCAGGGACATGGGACCCTGGTCAGCCCTGGGTCCACCTCCAGGTGGAAGGTGAGCTGCAGCACCTTCCCCTAGTCAGTCTGAGAGATGGAGCCTGAGAGAAAGGACTGGGGTGGGCTCCCACTGCCCTGGGTCTGATGTCATTTGGCCCCCTCCCATCCTTTCTCCCTTTGCTCTTTGAGGAGACTAGCTCCGCCCTATAGTGATGTCATAATGCGGACACCCTCCCCTCCTCTGTTCAGTGTTAAGTCTTTGTCTCTGCAGGAGGATGTGAGTGGGGGAGCAGCTGGAGGTCTGCCTGCTCCTCACCAGCTTCCCTTCCCTTCCACCCCACACCTCTCCCCTCTTTTTCCCCATCTTTCCCCCATCTTCCAGACAGAACCATCCTAAATGTGCTCCCTAAATGTGCTGCCTAAGTGGCTGTGAGTGAGGTAAGTGCTGCTCCCTGCACCTGCCTCAACCCCTCCATTTCATCTCCTTATCTTCTCCCCCTCCCAACCTTTGAATGAAGCTGAGCACCCCTCCATTCTCCACATTGCTTCTCTTAGCGGGAGGATGCATGTAAGTTCCTAGGAGTACCAATATCTTTGTTTATGCTTTTGTTGCATTCTTAGGTGGAAAAGTGTGTGTGTGGGGGGGGGGGGTTCTCTTTCTGTGTCTGTGTGAGTGTGTGAATGTATGGACGTGTGGATATGTGGGCATATGTGTTCAGGGGTGAACCTGTGTGTGCCTTCTGCCATGCTGCTCTTGCCTGGGGCTTCCTGCATGCCCAGACCTTTGTGAGGACATGGGAGGCTTGGGGGCTCTTGATATTAGTTGGGGTGGGGTGGACGTTTCCATCCTTTCTTCCTTTCGCCCTCCCCAACCCCATTCTTGGCTTTCCCTTTGGTCTGGGAAAAGAGGACTCATCATAGCAACTCTCCCCCTCCCCTGCTCCATATCAACTCTTTGATTTGGTGTCATTTAATTAAATGGAGCATTTGTTATTGTTCTGGTTTCAACCACCACCTGGTGAAAGGGGCCTTCTGTACCTTGTTGTGTAACCGAAAGTGGGGCCTGTCTTTGAACCTGCAGATCTCTGTGATTTGCAGGCTGAAAGAAAAGAGTTGTTTTAATGTGCACTTCTCTAGTTATCAGGGATTTGCAGTTTATTGTCATAGGGCTGTTGATAGCTTGGATTTCTTCCTTGGAAAATTTCCTCTTGTTCCTTTGACCTGTAGGAAAATGGCTCTTATTCACCTTCCTCTAATGGAAAAGTCGAAGGGCATATGGGAGAAGATATGGGAGAGAGCAGATTGGAGGAATTGATATTTTGTGGGACTGCTATTCTGGGAGGGTGGGTAGGGGAAAAACAGGGGGGAAATATATTTGTAACTCAAAATCTGACAGAAATGAATGATGTAAAACAGGAGTTAATAAAGCATTTGTTTAAAAAGAAGGAAAATGGCTCTTTATCTTAGAAATTGAAATCAGGTCCTTTTATATCTTGCACATGCAAAAGTCCTTAGAGACCTTGATTGCAATGGTCTTTTTCCTTACTTAACTGTTTTAACTTAATTCAATCAGTTTGTGCAAAAGCATTTCAGCTTTATGGAAGCAGAATTATCTATTTCATTTTCTGTGTTCCTCTCTGATGCTTGTTGTGTCATAACCTCTTCCCCTATCCATAGATGTGAAAAATAATTTCCTCCTTGCTCCTCTAATTTGCTGCTGATTCACTTCTTACATCTAATTCAAGTATCTGTGTGTATAGTTTAATTTGACAGGTGGAGTGAATTGTTGATGACCTGTCAAATGTCTCACAAACTGCTTCTCCTTTATCCCATCAATTTTTTAAATCAAATTGGGTCCTTCCCTGCTCACACTCAGTCCCACAACTTTTATCTTTCAATTTAATAAACACTACTCTATTTTTATTTGTTTGCTTCTGTACATCACATGACCAATCTTTTGCATTAATCTACCTTTCAATTTTTAACAAGTTCAAATTGGTTTCTGGACAGCTAGGTATTCTCCAGGGCCTGAAGTCAGGAAGACTCATCTTGAGGTCTAACATGACCTTTGAAACTTACAAGCTGTGTGAACCTTGGTAAGTCGCTTCTCGTTGTTTCCCTGAGTTCCTCACCTGTCAAATCAGCTGTTAAATCAGTGCCAAACCACTGCATTATCTTTGCCAAGAAAACCGAAAACATGGTCAGAAAAAGTCAGAGAGAATGAAAAACACCTTCTTTCATAATCACTGATCTCAAGTATAAGTTGAGATCTGCTACTGATAATTACTAGCCTCATATTCCTCACTTTCCTCCTCACAATGACCCCTGATCCCTTGATATATATTGTCATGTCTAAAAAATTATTGATGTTTTCTGTTTCTTACATAACTAAGGTTTTCCCCAGCCTCAAGAGTCCTGCCATTTAACAAATTGTGATTTTTTTTTTTTTTTTAGGGAGGAAACTGATGAATGCATTCGTGATAATGTGTTCAATGTGTAACACCTTTGGACCTCTTCCCTGCTGGACGGGGTAGGGTAATAGTGTCTTCTCATTTTCTCTTCTTCAGTCCCACTTGATGCTTAACACTTTGTTACAGGTACTTTTAATTATTTATGTGTCATTCTTTCATTTAAATTATTTTTGTTACTGTGCATATACACTGCTTTCTTGACTTTCCTTAATTCCCTTTGAATAAGATCACAAAGATCTTCTCTGTACTCACCACACACAATATTTCTTACACCATGGTAGCAGTATTCCATGACATTTGTATTCCATGCCTTCTTTAGCCATTCCCCAGTTGATGAGCATCTATTTTGTTTACAATCGTAACTGTCAAAAATGTGCTGTTATAAATATTTTAAAGTATGTGGAGACTTTTTTCTTATTGATGACTTCCTTGGGGTGTAATGAAATCCATGTCTTAAAGGCTTTGGACATTTTGCTTACTTTCTTTGGATAATTCCAAATAACTTTCTGAAATGGATGTGTCATTTCACAGGTCTTATTCCCACCCCTTGTTTAGGTATGAAAATCATATGCATGACATAAAAAGAATTTGATAGGTTTTGATCTTTACCTGTTGTTTCAAATAGTTTATATGGTATTGGGATGAATTTTTTTAATGTTTCATAGAATCTCTTTTAAATCCATCTGGTCCTGGGGAATTTTTCTAGGGAACCCTTTCCTGACTTGTTCGATGTCTTCTTTCAAGGTAGGGTTGTTGTAAGTACTCCCTTTCCTCTTCTGTTAACATGGGTCTTTTACATTTCTGTAAATATTCATCCATTTCATGTAGATTGCCAGTTTGCTGCCATATAATTGGGGAAAATGACTCCTCAACACTGCTTTAATTTCATCTTCCTTGGTTATGCATTCTCACTTTCATTTTGAGACTAGGAATTTGGTTTCTTTCATGAATTATATTAATGATCATTTAATCCTTCATGAAGTGCAGTAACCTCCTAAAGGAAAAGGACATTATTGCCTAATTGTACATTTTCATCTGCTGTCCCCCATTCCTGATTTCATCTCCCTCCTCATCTCTACCTCTTGGCTTTCCTGGAATCCCTTTACATTCCAGATAAAATTGTGCCTTCTATAGGAAGCCGTTCTTGATAACCCCCCAAATTCTATCACTTTCCCACTGCTTATCTTGTCCACTTTATTGTCTTCACAGCTTGTGTCTCCATTGTTGTTTACCTGTTATATTCCCCATTAGACTGAGTTCCACAGCAACAGAGACTGTCTTTTGCTTTTCTTTACATCCTCAGCACTTACTTGGCAATGTACCTGGAACAAAGAAAGTGCTTAATGCATGCTCACTGACTGACTATTCTAGATCCTATTCTCAATAATATGAATAAACTGTTTGCTAGAATGGGAGTGGTGGGAGTGCTGGGAGGAAGTGACCCCTCAATCTTATAGTTTGTGATAAAGGAGGGGCAACCTAGTCTTTCAGTGTTCCAGAAATCCAAAGACTATAACTACTGGGGCTAAGGACTTACTTTGTGACAAAAGGTTCTGAGATCACTGAAAATCAATATGGCAGAAATTAGGTTATAGACCAACATCTCACAGCATAAAACAAAACAAGCTCCAAATGAATACAGGACTTACACATTAAGTTAGATATTATATACAAATTACAGAATTGAGAAATCACCTTTATTATATGTATATAGAGGAAGACCTCAGCAACAAAGAAGAGATGGAAAGGATTCTAGGAGGTTAAAATGATCATGAAAATTACCTTCATTGTAATTAATTCAAATCTTTTTGTGAAAAAGGAAATTAATGCAGCAAAAAGTAGGAAAAAAGCTGATAAATGGGAAAAAATCTTTGCAGAAAGTTTCTCTGATATGTAAGGTATATAGAGAACCAGTTCTCATTTCAAGAAATAAGAGGAAGGACCCAACTGAGAAATGGTCAAAGAATATAAGCAGGTAGGTTTCATAGGACGAAATCTAAAGTAGCCATAAACATATGAAACAATGCTGAAAATTACCAACAACTAGGAAATTGCTAATTTCTCTGTGATAAGTTGTAAATGAAAGCAGGTATGATGTTCTCCTTCATAGCCATGAGTATCATGAGATCAGTGATACAGAAGACAAGCAGACAGAGAGTGAAGAGAACAACTATTTGCCATTTATTAACTGATTGGTAAAATGACAATACAAAAGGAACATGACAGTAGTTGGAGACACTGTGGGAAAAGAGGCCCAAAAATAAAGTGCTAGTGCAGCTATGAGTTGCTTCAGCCATTCATAAAATCAGTTTTCAAGTATGTTCCAAAAGCACTAACCTAAGCATACCCTTTGGACCAACTATACGACTACTAGACTTATGTAACAGAATGATCAAAGAAAAATGGGAAAGACTTGTGTGTACAAAATTTTTATAAAACTGTGTTTTGTAGTAGTTCTAAAAATGCAGACTAATGGGGTGCCCTTTAATTGCCAACATGATCAAACAAATTATGTTATATAAATAGAAAGCATAATTATTGCAACATAAGAAATGCCTAAATAACCACCTTAAAGAGATGGTGGTTTCCTCTTCCTTCGAGATATTCGAGGAATAGCTGAATGGCCATTTTTCTCTTATACTGGAAATTCCTTTTATGTATAGATTGGATGAAATGGCTGCTGTGGTTCCTTCTAAGTCAAGTTTTATGTAAGTTATGTGAACCAAAGCTGACAGGGAGATCTGGGGACAGCATATGGATTTTTCAATAATATTTTAATTCTCCCCATTTCTATGTAAAGATAATTTCAATATTTATTTAAAAAATTTGAATTCCAAATTTTTTCTGTCCCTTTCTCAACTTCCCCATTTTTCAGATAGATGGTTTGCAATATGGCATGGGTTATACACTTTCAATCATGCAAGTCACATTACCATATTAGTCACCTTGTGAAAGAATACATAGACCCAAAGTAAAAACAATTGAAATAATGCAGAAAGTGAAAAATAGTCTGCTTTGATCTGCATTTAGACTCCATCAGTTCTTTTTCTGGAGGTGGACAGCATTTTACTCCTTGAGTCCTTTGGAACTATTGTGGATCATTGTATTGCTGAGAATAGCTAGTCATTCACAGTAGACCTTCATCTACTATTGCTGTCACTATGTATGGTATTCTTCTGGTTCTATTCACTTCACTCTGCACCAGTTCATATAAGCCACTCTAGGTTATTCTGAAATCTGGGTGCTCATCAATTCTTATCACAGAGTAATATTCTATTACAACCATATAACACAACTTGTTCAGCCATTCCTCAAAAACAATGTGCATGCCCTCTATTCCTAGTTCTTTACAACCATAAAAAAGAATAGTTACAGGTGTTTTTGTATAAGTAGGTTATTTACCCTTTTTGATCTCTTTGGGATATAGTCTTAGGAGTGTTGTTGCTAGATCCAAGGGTATGCAAAGTTTTATAACCTTTGACCATAGTTGCCAATTGCTCTCCAGAATGGTTGGAATCAGTTCACAACTCTATTAACAATCTCATAGGTGTGAGGTGACTCCTCAAAGCTATCTTTTGTAAATTTGCATTTCTCTAATCAGTAGCAATTTAGAGCACCTTTTTCCTATGACTTTGGATAGTTTCTTTTCTTCACCTCAAAAGTCCTTGTTCATATCCTTTGACTATTTATCAGTTGGGGAATAACTTATATTCTTATAATTTAATTAAATAATTAAAGTCATTAGCTTCCATTTGCTCCAGTCCAACACTGAAGGAATGAATCTCCTCAGTGAGCTTTTGTTATTCTTTTTCCATCTGGCAAATTTGGTTTTTTAAGGCATCCTTCTCCTCATTGCCCTTTTGAGCCTCCTTTGCCATTTGAGTTAGACTACTTTTTAAGGTGTTGTTTTCCTCTGTTAGGCTGTTGACTCTCATTTCATATTTTTCCTGCATCCTTCTCATTTATTTTCCCAATTTTTCCTCTACTTCTCTTATTTTGTTTTTAAAATCCTTCTTAAGGTCCTCTGTGTCCTGTAACCCGCTCAGAATTTCATTTGGCGGTCTGCTTATAATGTCTTCTCGCACAATTCCATAACAAGAGTGTACCACAACTTGTTCAACCATTCCCTAATTGATGGGCATTATTACTTCAATTTCTCATACTTGGCCACCACAAAAAGAGCTGCAGTATATATTTTCATACATCTAAGTCCCTCAACATTTTTTTAAATCTCTTTGGAATACAGACTTAGTAGTGGCATTGCTGGATCAAAGGTATGTATAATTTTATAACCCTTTAGGCATAGCTCGATATTCCTCAACAGAATGGTTGGATAAGCTTAAAACTCTACCAACAACACATTAGTTTTCCAGTTTGTCCACATCCTCTCCGACATTTTATTTTCCTTTTCTCTCATATTAGGCAATCTGATAGGTATGAAATTTCATTTCAGAGATGTTTTAATTTGCCTTTCTCTAAATAAATGATTTAGAGCACCTTTTTTTAATTAAACAAATGCTTTATTAACTTCTGGTTTACATCATTGATTTCCACCAGATTATGAGTTACATTTTCCCCCCATTTTCCCTACCCTCCACACCAGGATAGCAGTCCCACTAGATATCCCCTCATCCAATCTGCTCTCTCCTATATCTTCTCCCATATCCCCTTCGAATTTGCCATTAGGGCAAGGTGAATCTCTGTGCCCCAATCCCTGGACATCTTATGAAACATTTAATTTTAAAACTTCGATTTTCAGATCCATTCCCTTCCTCCCTTATCACCCACTCCCTCTGAGAAGATAAGCAATTCAGTATGTGTTGTACATGTATAGCTATGCAAAACATTACCATAGTAGATATATTGTAATACACTGCTTATATTTCCCTCCCACCCATTTCACCTCCCACCTGTTCCATTCCCTACTTTGATCCTGTCCCTCTTTGTCCCTCCCCTAGCCCCAGAATGTCCTCCCCTCCATCATCCCCCCTCTCATCCCCCTTTCCCCTACTCAGGAGAGTGAGTGAGGGTAAGATATTCCATTTAGTATGTATGTGATTCTTTCCTTGAGCCAACTTCAATGAGAATATGCTTTTGCCTTTTTGCCTTCCTGTTCTTCCGCTCCTCTGTAACTACTTTCCCTTGCCTCTTCTACATGAGATAGCTTAACCTACCCTGTCTCTCTCCATTTCTTCTTGCCACTTTTCTCTCTCACCTCTTGACTTCACCCCTTAAGAATCATCCCTTCCTTGGCGCAGCTAGGTGGTGCAGCAAGCAGAGCACCGGCCCTGGAGCCAGAAGGACCCAAGCCCGGATCCAGCCCCAGACACCCAACCTACAAACAAAAATCCAGCCTCGTGACCCCGGGCAAGTCACCCAACCCCAATTGCCCTCCAAAAAAAAAATAATAATCATCCCTTCCCATCAAATTCAACCTGTGCCCTCTATCCATGTATACCTGTGAACATATGCCATATTATTTTCATAATGAGAAAGGTTTCATCAAACACAGTTATTGTTTTTCCATGTAGGACTGTAAATAGTCCGACTTTGATAAGTTCCTTTTGATTTCTTTTCCTTGATTACCTTCTCAAGCATGTCTTGCTTCTTGTGTCTGAATGTCAAATTTTCTATTCAACTCTGGTTTTTTCATCAAGAATGCTTGAAAGTCCTCTATTCCACTGAATGTCCATATTTTCCCCTGAAACAAGATACTCAGTTTTGCTGGGTAGGTGACCTTTGGCTTCAATCCCAGCTCTTTTGCCCTCTGGAATATCATATTCCATGCTCTTCTATCCCTCAGTGTAGAAGCTGCCAGGTCCTGTGCTATTCTGATTGTGGTTCCACAATATTGAAATTGTTTCTTCCTGGCTGCTTGTAGTATTTTCTCCTTGATCTGGGAGTTCTGGATCCTGGCTATAATATTCCTAGGAGTTTTCCTTTTGGGATCTTTTTCAGGAGGTTATTGGTAGATTCTTTCAACCTCTATTTCCCCCTCTGTGTCCAAAACATCAGGGCAATGTTCCTTTAGAATTTCTTTAAGGATTATTTCTAGGTTCTTTCTTTGATCATGGCTTTCAGGTAGTCCAATAATTTTTAAATTATCTCTCCTGGATCTATTTTCCAGGTCAATGGTTTTTCCCATGAGATATTTCACATTGCCTTCTATTCTTTCATTTGTTTGGATTTGTTTAATAGTATCTTGATTTCTCATAAAGTCACTAGCTTCCATTTGCTCCAGTCTAACTCTGAAGGAATGAATCTCCTCAGTGAACTTTTGAGATTCTTTTTCCATCTGGCAAATTCGACTTTTTAAGGCGTTCTTCTCCTCATTACCTTTCTGAGCCTCTTTTGCCATTTGAGTTAGTCTATTTTTTAAGGTGTTATTTTCCTCAGGCAGGCTGTTGACTGTCATTTCATACTTTTCTTGCGTCTTTTTCATTTCTCTTCCCAAATTTTCCCCCATTTCTCTTACCTGCTTCTTAAGGTCCTCTATGGTCTGTTGCCCTATCCAGCTTGTATTTTCATTTGGGGCTTTTGGTGCAGGAGTTCTGACCTCGAAGTCCTCCTACATGCTTTGATCCTCTTTGCCCCTAAAATAAGAGTCCAATGTTGAACTTTTCTGTTTATTTTGTTTCATTTGCCTAGGCATGTTGCCACATAATTACTTGATTTGGGGGCTTGTTGCCACAGTAGGACTCTGCCACCAGACAGGGGAGCTTCCGCCCAAACGTGGGGTCTTCACAACTTTTGCCAGTTGTGTCGCCTCTGTAAAGCCTCCTCCCACTCTGGCAAGTTCGATACCCACCCCAAACCTCCCCCCCAGACCACAATCCAGATCAAGGCAGTTTAAAGCAAGAGAGATTAACCCCCAGACTGATTGATGGCTCTCCCTACAATTTGGAGACCAGGAGCTAGAGCCACTACAGAAGGTGCAAAATGGCTTCTGTGCAGCGGTTTCTTCAGAAGCTTTTCGCCCCCAGGGGAGGAAGCCACGTGTTCCCCAAATACTGGTCCCAAAGTCCATATGGCACTAACCTCTCACTTTGTCCTAGGCATATCTGTGCTGATAATTCTGGAATTGCCACAATTGCTGGTGTTCTGGGGTCCCTCCAGCAGGCTGAAGGCTCGGCCACCCTGGGGCTAAAACCGTGGACCATGGTCC
>WOXC01003102.1:0-55086 GCA_011680675.1 Gymnobelideus leadbeateri | reverse complement strand
TTTTTTAAACAAATGCTTTATTAACTTCTGTTTTACATCATTCACTTCTGCCAGATTTTGAGTTACAATCATTTTCCCCCTGTTATTCCCCCACCCACCCTCCCAGAATAGCAGCCCGGCAAGATATCGCTTCCTCCAATCTGCTCTCTCCCATACCCTCTCCCATACCCCCTTCGACTTTTCCATTAGAGGAAGGTGAGTCTTTGTGTCCCAATGCCTGAACATGTTATCACCCTATTACAAGCAAAAGAGTATTAATAATAGTATTTATATATATATTTGAAACATTTAATGTTACGACCTCAGATTTCAGATCCATTTCCTTCCTCCCTTGTCACCCATTCCCTCTTGTGAGATAAGTAATTCAGTATATGTTGTACATGTCTAGCTATGCAAAACATTATCATAGTAGATATATTGTACAAGGCTGCTTATAATTCCCTCCCACTCATCCCACCCCCCACCTGGTCCATCCCCTACATGATCCTGTCCCTCTTCTATAGTGGGTACTTCCAACCTCCCCTCCCCCCAAGGATGCCCTCCCATCCATCATCCCTCCTCCCATCCCCCTTCCCCCTATCCTGCTGCAGTTTGAGATATCCCATTTAGTATGTATGTCATTTTCTCCCTGAACCAAATTCAATGTGAATGTGGTTTTGCCTTTTTAGCCTTCCTATTCTCCCCCTCTCCCTTGTAACCAATTCCCCTTGCTTCTTCTACATGAGATAGTTTACCCTACCCTGTCTCTCCCCATCTCCTCTTGCCACTTTCCTCTCTCACCTCGTAATTTCATCCCTTGAGTATTCTCCCTTCCCAACAAATTCAACCTATGCCCTCTATCCATATATAACTGTAACCATATACACACACATTCACATATGTATTCATATGACCACACACCCTTCTTCCATTATTTTCATAGTGAGAAGATATCATCAGTCACAGTTATTGCTTTTCCATATAGGAATGTAAATAGTTCAACTTTGATAAGTTCCTTTTGATTTCTTTTCCCTGATTACCTTCTCAGGCATCTCTTCCTTCTTGTGTCTGGATGTCAAATTTTCTATTCAACTCTGGTTTTTCCTCAAGAATGCTTGAAAGTCCTCTATTCCACTGAATGACCATATTTTCCCCTGAAACAAAATACTCAGTTTTGCTGGTAGGTGACCCTTGGGTTCATTCTCAGTTCTTTTGCCCTCTGGAATATCATATTCCATGCCCTTCGATCCCTCAGTGTAGAAGCTGCCAGGTCCTGGGCTATTCTGATTGTGTTTCCACAATATTGAAATTGTTTCTTCCTGGCTGCTTGTAGTATTTTCTCCTTGATCTGGGGATTCTGGAACCTGGCTATAATATTCCTGGGAGTTTTCTTTTGGGTATCTTTTTCAGGAGGTGATCTGTGGATTCTTTCAACCTCTATTTTGCCCTCTGGATCTAAAACATCAGGGCAGTTTTCCTTGAGAATTTCTTGTAGGGTGATTTCTAGGTTCTTTCCTTGATCATGGCTTTCAGGTAGTCCAATAATTTTTAAATTGTCTCTCCTGGATCTATTTTCCAGGTCAGTGGTTTTTCCCATGAGATATTTCACATTGCCTTCTAATCTTTCATTTGTTAGGATCTGCATCTTGATTTCTCATAAAGTCATTAGCTTCCATTTGCTCCAGTCTAACTCTGGAGGAATGAATCTCCTCAGTGAACTTTTGAGATTCTTTTTCCATCTGGCAAATTTGACTTTTTAAGGCATTCTTCTCCTCATTGCCCTTTTGGACCTCCTTTGCCATTTGAGTTAGTCTATTTTTTAAGGTTTTGTTTTCCTCAGTCAGGCTGTTGACCCTCATTTCATACTTTTCCAGCATCCTTCTCATTTCTCTTCCCAGTTTTTCCTCCACTTCTCTTATTTGATTTTTAAAGTCCTTCTTAAGGTCCTCTATGGCCTGCAACCCGCTCATGTTTTCCCCTAGGGCTTTTGGAGCAGGACTTCTGAACTCACAGTCCTTTTCCCACTCTATGCCCCCAAAATAGGAGTCTAGGGTTGCATTCTTCTGTTTCCTTTGCCTTGGCATGTTGCCACTTAATTACTTGACTTTTGGGCTTGTTGCCACACTATGGCTTTAAGGCCAGATAGAGGAATTTTCATCCCGAACGTGTGGGGGGCAACTTCCGTTTCTGGCAAGCTGTAAACCCACCCACGACTTCCAGCCTAGATCACAATCCAGATCCAGGGAGGTTAAAGCAAGAGTGATTACCCCCCAAGACTGATTGCTGGATATCCCTACAAATTTGCAGGCCAGGATCTGGAGCTGCCATTGAAAACTACAAAATAGCGTTTGTCTTCAGAGGCTTCTAGCCCCCAGGGGAGGGCGCCGACGCATTCCCCAAATACTAGTCCCAAAGTCCATAGGACATTAACCTCTTACTTTGTCCTAGGCAAGTCTATGTTGATAATTCTGGAGTCGCCACAGCTCCTGGTGTTCTGGGGTACCTCCAGCCGGCTGCTGGCCCTGCTGCCCTGGTGCTAAAACCTCGGCTCACTCAGACCTGTGCTCTGCTCAGCTCGGCTCCCGAGCTCTGCGCACTTCGTGCTGCAGGCTCCCAGAGCGATGCACTGGTCCTTCCTGCAGGGCTGCTGGGCTGTCCTCAGCAGGTTAGCTTCTCTGTGTCGTTCTGTGGGTGCTGGGGCTCCAGAAGTTGTTCAGAGTCCCCTTTTACATAGTTTGGGGGGAATCTGGGGGCAGAGTGGCTTGGATGAGCTGTTTCTACTCCGCCATCTTGGCTCTGCCCCCCTTTTCTCTGATTTTGGATACCAGGGAAATACTCAGACTGCTCAAATAATTTAATGTAAAATAAAAAGAGACCCAAAGCATTATTAGTGGATAAGCACATGTACAAAAAATAGCTAGAATTTATTTGAAAAGCATTATGCTGGGGCAGGTAGGTGGCACAGTGGACAGAGCTCTGGAGTCAGGAGGGCCTGAGTTCAAATCTGGTCTCAGACACTTACCAGCTGCAAGATTCTGGGTAAGTGACTTAAGCCTGATTGCCTCAAGAAAAAAAATCATTTTCGCATAGTAAATGAATTTCTAGTTTTTTTCAAGTCCAGCCTCTGACCTTTCTGAACTATATGACCCTAGCTAAGTCACTTAGTCTGGTATAGTAGTAAGTAGATAATATGTGGGACCTGGGGTCAGGTAGTTAAATCCTGCCTATGTGACCCTAGGCAAGTCACTAAAATTCTCCATTAGGTCCTCTACCAAACAAGGGGCTTGGACTCAATGAACTCTAAGGAACTTTCTGGGTCTAAATTTATTATCTTACCATTTGAATGGAATCAATTCCAGCAAAACCAAAGGCTTCATGGAGGAGGTGACTGTGCTCTTTGATCTTGTGACCCTTCCATGAACCACCATCTTGGACCCTATAAACTTTCTGGCTTGAATCCTACTCTTTTTTTTCTGGCACAGAGGATGGGAATGACCCTGAGTTCAAACCCAGCTCTTCTGCTTGCTTTCCATGTGACCTTGGATTGGTTATCTAATTTGTCTGCATCTCAGTCCAGTTGTCTGTGAAATGAAGAGGCTGGGTTAGATAATCCTCCCTCTGTCCCTTTCCAGCTAAGACTTGTTTGCCTGGTTCCTGATACTAGCATGGCAAGCCAAATGCCTGACCTCCATTTCTGCTGCAATTTTACCCTATACCCTGACCCCTAAATGCCCCCCATGGACCCTGTTCAGGTATGGTCCCTATCAATGCCAGCCTGGATGAAACATTAGAGAACACCATTCCCCCCTTTTTTTCCTCAGAAACAATACTGAATTTGCAGTTAGAGGACCAAAGTTCAATTCTTGTTCTGCTACTTACTACCTGGGGGATGTTGTGCTTACCTCAGTTTCCTCATTTATAAAATAGCAAAATTGATCTGAATGATATTTATATCTTTCTAGCTCTAAATTTATAATCGTATAATCCAAGACATATATGAGAATACCTATAGACTAACTCTTACTCAGCAGAGATTGTCACTCTATCAGACCACAGATGAATTAGCCTAAAGGAAGACTTTCCCCCCAAATAAGATCAGCTGTCTTAAACAGCCACAAGTCCTCCACAGTATAAGGGGGAAAGAATACATTAGATATAGTAGGCTTATTAAGATGCTCTACACCCATTTATATAAATTAATTTTTCATTCTTCATGTAAACAGGTAATATTGAAGAGACAGTCTCACTGTGGATTCAAGTGCTGATGCTGATGCTGATGCTTGGTAACCATGTGACCTTAGGTAAGACAATTGACCTCTTTGACCTTCAGTTTTTTCACCTACAAAATGGGAGGCTGGACTAGATCATTGGGTGTCAAACTCAAATAGAAATGGGGGCCATTTCTCTGTACATCAGGATCCCTTTGGGTTATAGATTGACTTATGTTTTTATTGTATTTTTGTTTATTTCGTTAAACATTTCCTGATTACATTTTATTCTTGATCTGACCACAATTGGGAGTGTTGTGGACTTTGAGTTTGACACCTCTTCACTAGAGGACCATTTTGGTCCCTATCAGCTCTAAATCTCTGACTCTATAATCCTCAGGATAGGACTACCTGTTTTCTCTCTGTTGTCCCAGGGGAGTTGACAACTTTGAAGATTCATTGCTAGACTAAAAATACCTGTACCATGATGGAGACCCTCTTCTACTGTCTAAGTTACTCTGTAGGACGTGGTAGAATTTACCCAACCCAGGAAAACAGCAGCAAAGAATTACACACTTCTAGGAGGCGAGTATTTGGCACTTTACAATCTTAAAAAAAAAAAAAAAGCATTTTCCTCATAACAACTCCATAAAGGAGGTAGAATATAGTTCTTTGTTCCTATAGATGAGAAAAGAGTCTCCTACAGGTTAAATGACCTCTAATTGTTGCACAGATTCCTGGTAAAAGGCTGAGCCAGGCTCAAACCTAGGTCTTCTGATATGAAGTCAAGGGTTCAGTCCATCCTGTTGGGTACTCCCCTGGATGCTACAGTTTCCTCTTGCTGGTTACATGTATCCACTTGAATTGGGAACAAGTCAAAACCTGACCCAGAATCAGTCTTAACTATCATTTCTAGCACATGGGTATCCTCAAACAAATTTTTAAAAGAAAAATACAGCGAAGTGGGCAAAGAGATTGGGGAGAACTTTCCTCAGGGAGAGACCCTAGATCTCAGAACACACATGGGAAGTCAATGAGCACTTATTAAGCCCCTACTATGTACCATGCTAAGCACTGGGGGTACAAAGAAAGACAAAAAAAGTTTCTTCTCTCAATTTATGGTCTACTGTATGCAAACATGCAAACAACTATGTACAATATATATACTACATATACATATATAAATATATCACACAATATTCACATTTACATATATCATGTATACATACACTCATGTATTTATATATATATATCCAATGTTTGTGTGTATACATATCTATGTGAGTGTATAAATGCATATACACATATAATAAATGCATACACACAAATCCAGGATACACACACATGCAAACCCAGGACATATCTATAGCTATCTACCTATCTATCCATCTATCTTTTTATATCTATATGTCTGTAGATATATCCTGGTATATATAGATATATCTTGGTATACATAGATATCTATATATCTGTAGATAGATATACCCTAGATCTGTATGTGTGTATAATATATACATATACATACATATATGTGTGTGTGTGTGTATCCAACATGTGTATAGATGGATCTATCTACTGATATACCTACAAATACATGTTGTGAATGTCTATCTATATATGTTTATATACATACCATTATATGTATATATGTGTATCTATCATAAATATATATATGGAATATGGGGATCTAGAAAGACTTCTTGCAGAAGGCAGGATTTTAGTTATGACTTAAAGAAAGCTATAGAAGTCAGGAAACAGAGATAAAGCTGGATACAGTTCTAGACAGGGGTGAGAACCAGTGAAAATGTAAGTGTTTTGGAAATGGAGGGTCATGTTTTAAAACATTAAGGAAGACATTGTCACTAGACAGAAGAGTACATGAAGAGAGGATGAGATGTATGATGTATGGAATGAGAGTATGGAGGGAGTGTATGGAGTAAGAAGACTGAAAACACAGGAAGGGGTGGGGTCTACAAAGGGTTTTAAAAGCCAAACTGAAGATTTTATTTTTTTATTTGTTTAATTTTTTTTTTTTTTTTGCTTTTTGGAGGGCATTTGGGTTTAAGTAACTTGCCCAAGGTCACACGGCTAGGTTTTTTTTGTTTGTTTGTGTGTGCGTTAAGTGTCTGAGGCCAGAACTGAACTCAGATCCTTCTGATTCCAGGGCTGATGCTCTATTCACTGCGCCACCTAGCCGCCCCAAGGTTTTATATTTGACGCAGCAAGTAATAGGGAGTCACAAGAATTTATTGCATGGGGGCAGGAGGGGTGACATGATCAACCTTGTGCTTTAGGAGGCCCCATGGCATAAGAGATCCCAACATATTATAGAGACCTTAATAGGGACCATAACAGGCAAGGACCCCTGGACATGTCATGATACTCCTGGGGAAGTGACCATTGGGGAAGGGAATGAGGTGGGTCCAGGTCAGGGAGGAGTTAATATAGGGTTTACTATTTTATCTATTTATAATTGCAAACTGTTTCCTAGAGAGGCATTGTTGGGGAGCAAATGGTGAAGAGGCCCTGGAGTCAGCCTAGTGACATATCCTGGCTATGTGACCTCAGGAAAGTCACGTGACTTCTTAGAATCTCCAGGTAACTGTCAGCATTGAAGTCATAGAGCTGATGCCTGGCAGAAGGAGTCCATTTGCCAGGAGTGCCTTACAATTCTCAACCAGATTTCACCCTCACCCTACCCACAAACCAGCCTTAGTTCCAATGGCCCCTTGCATCTACCTGCTAAAGGAATACTTTCAGCACCATCTAAATTTCAGTGCCCCAGGGGCAAAGCTCCAGTGGCCCCACCCTAGTTATAGCTCTGCACAGGTCTAATTTTTTCATCTATACTCATATAGTACACAAGGAGTATTATGCCAAAAATATGTTTTACAAAACTTGGGCACATTTGGCTGGGGCTGTTTGTAACTGATAAAAATCCTGCTTTACACTGATTACCATGACCTTATACACATGCATGCTTTCAGGCAGGCTCAAGATAGGAAAGCCCTATGCGTAAATGAAAACCATTAGCTTTCTTTCATACCACATGTACTCTGCTTATGCCAGTGGGAAATGATAGAGAATGTACGAGGTCATGCTTTACTAAAAATATAAAAGTGTAACATGTGGTGTTAATAGAACACACAACAGGGGTCAGTAGTATAATGGAAAATAATTCATTTCTAATGTCAGGCCAAATAAATCTCTCCGAAAGAACATTTGGAAGGACAGTCTACGTATTGCTGTTCTTTCTTCTAGATATGTGAAGGAAGACAAAAGAAGGATGGTATAAATACAGGTAATGTACAGGGAAGCTTTGGTGAGTCTGAGATACATTTTGTGAATATTCTAATTCCTTAATTATTCTAGTCCCATAGATCAGTATTAAGAAAACAGAAGAATGTGCATTTTCCACGAAACACAAATTCTATCATAGAAGTTTCTGTTCTAGTAGTACTATCTCTAAAAACTTAGGCCTACTAGACTCCTGTTTAGAGCCTTGACCTCAGAGTCAGGAAGACCTAGGTTCATATCCTACCTCTGGTCCCTAGCTGTGTCACCATAGACAGGTCATTTAAAGCCTTGGGGCACTAGCAGCTCTCTAATACTATAAGTGACACATGAGTTGGACATGGGGAAGGAGTTTCCATGTGGATCATTCCCTACACCAATAAATTCGAAGGTTTAGACATAATTGTATTCCTCGAGTTTATTTATCATGATATAATTTCTGTGTGTGTACATGGAGAGGGGGATGGAGATAAGTGTTTCTACATGGAAAGGGGGATGGTGGCAAACTTGGAGAAAGGTATGTGACCATGTTACCATAGGAGTTTTAACTATGTGTGTGATAGACCCTTCTGGTTGACTGGTGGGCTTCTATAAACCCCTCCTCAGCATATTGTTTTTAAATGCATACAACAAAATATATAGGATTACAAAGGAAGTCAATTATATTGAAACATAATTTTAATGAAATGAAAATTTTTCCATCCCACTTCAAAGATCCCATGAAATCTATAAACAGTCCACTTTGAGGGAGGGGTTCCATGGACCCCAGGTTAAGAACTCCTGATATCCCAGCCTTCCGTCATGTATTTTCATCCTGTAAATTTCTTTTTCATATATCTGTTGAGGATCTCATCAACCTTCACGGGATCATAGGTTTGGGACTAGAAGGGTTATTAGAAGTCATCTAGTTCAACCCCATCATTTTGTCAATGAGGAATCTGGGGCCAAGAAGTATGAAGTTACTTATCCAAGGTCATCTAGGTAGTAAATAGTAGAAGTGGGATTTGAACTCAGGTCCTCTAACTCCAGAACTCCTGAGCCTTCCACAATGCCACAATGCCTCTTCTTCTGAAGGCCTCCCTCTAACAGCTTTAATATTGCTTGGCTATCACTGCAGTTCTTGTTCTGTCCATCACTCATTATTTCCATATGACCCTCTTTTCTTCTCTTGTGCCAAAAGTTTAAAAGATTTCCAGTTCATCAATTATCCCTTAAAATTGTGTTTTATGTTTGAATTCCCAACAGGGGTACAGGGCTTCATATACAGTAGGTACTAAATAATGTCCGATGAATTGTATCGATGTTAGGGTTTCATGTATAACACATGTTCACTGTGAGTTAAATGCTTCCCAGATGCAATGTCTTGGACTAAGACTCAAATCAGATCTCTTCTGACATTACAGAACCCTCAGAGTCCAAGTACAGGATCAAACAGCTGCTTTTTTGAAGTAATGACACTAAGATACATAGTGAATGCAAGCAGAAGGGGCCCTCATAGAGATGGGGTTTTCTTAAGTCTGAGAAACCCTAGAGAAAGAAGTAAGAGTTCTCGATGCTTCTTAAAGTGAGGCTCTCCCTCCCCACAGAGGACCACTCAACTGAGGGCCCATGCCTGTGCCTCACATCATCCACTTGGGGATAATTCTCTGAGGAGCTCATGCCAGCTGCCCTATGGTTAACTTAATTCTAGCCTGCCATATGCAGCTACTCCCAGTTTATTATCTCATTTGATCAAATGAGATATTTGTAAAGCACTTAGCATAGTGCCTAGCACATAGGAGGTATTTAATAAAACTCTTGTTCCCCTCCTCTCTTTGTCCCCCCTCCACCACCCTCACCACGTCAAGAGAGCAACAGTATGTTGTAGAAAAAAGTAAACTGGATTTAGGAGTGAGGAGGCCTGGATTTGATAGCTTCTCAATAATGAACTGATTGACTCTTGGCCCTAGACAAAGTTTCCCTTGGGAACATCAACATTTACCTCATGTCTGGTTCTCCACAAAAAAAGAGAAAAGAAAGCCCTCTGATCCCATAAAAGCACACAGGCTAACAATACATAGAACATAGGACAGGCTTTATAATTGAACTTGACATAAAACACAAAGGCTCACAACCCTGTCCATAAATAGTCATGAGAGCATTCTTTTTCTCTCTGGTGAATTTCATTTCCCCCAGGAATCTATACAATACTCCAGATTTGTAGCCCTACCTTGAGGGGAATTCTCCAAGAGAGGATAGCATATGCTAGACAACCAAGTAAATTTTACCCTTAGGTGGGGACATCATACATGGAAATGATGGATAGATGGATGGATGGATGGATGGATGGATGGATGGATGGATGGATGGAAGGATGAATGGATAGATAGATAGATAGATAGATAGATAGATAGATAGATAGATAGATAGTCAAGTGGATGGCTGGATAGAGAGATAGAAAAATGGACTAAGAAATAGATAGATAAAACTATAGTTTTCCAGATTTATAATTCTGTACTGGTATTGAAGGTCCCTTCCCCGAGGGAAAAGTAATCTAAACTACTGTGGCCTCCCCCTATTCAGTCTACATATTTCATATTAACCAGTGAAGGGCAAGGGACATATCTGTGGCCCCAGAACACAGCTCTAACCCTCGTTGTTTATTCCTCAATTCTAATCCCTGTTTGGGTCAAGGAACTCCTCACCACTGCTAATCTACTACTGACCACTACCATCCCTGAAAATCTCTGCTTGGCATAAAAATTCCTTGTTTCCCATACCCATTGCCATTTCTGAAATCTTTCCTAGAACACATAGGTCTCTGCAGCAGCTAAATGTCTGGGCAGACATCGCTCCAGAGTCAGTCTAACGGACTTCTCTCCATCTCCAGTGGCCTTTTTAAAGGCCAAGTAAAATGGTGAATCCCAGGTGTGTCAAATATCTATTAATAATTCAAAATCTGGGGGCGGAGCCAAGATGACAGAGTAGAAACCGCTCACCCAAGCCACTCTGCCCCCAGATTCCCCCCAAACTATGTAAAAGGGGACTCTGAACAACTTCTGGAGCCCCAGCACCCACAGAACGACACAGAGAAGCTAACCTGCTGAGGACAGCCCAGCAGCCCTGCAGGAAGGACCAGTGCATCGCTCTGGGAGCCTGCAGCACGCAGTGCGCAGAGCTCGGGAGCCGAGCTGAGCAGAGCCCAGGTCTGAGTGAGCCGAGGTATTAGCCCCAGGGCAGCAGGGCCAGCAGCCAGCTGGAGAGACCCCAGAACACAGCAGCTGTGGCGACTCCAGAATTATCAACATAGGCATGCCTAGGACAAAGTAAGAGGTTAGTGTCCTATGGACTTTGGGACCAGTATTTGGGGATTGCGTCAGCTCCCTCCCCTGGGGGCTAGAAGCCACTGAGGAGACACGCCATTTTGTAGTTTTCAGAGGCAGCTCCACCTCCTGGCCTGTGAATTATAGGGAGATCCAGCGATCAGACTTGGGGGGTAATCACTCTTGCTTTAACCTCCCTGGATCTGGATTGTGATCTAGGCTGGAAGTCGTGGGTGGGTTTACAGCTTGCCAGAAATGGAAATTGCCCCCCACACGTTCGGGATGAAAATTCCTCTATCTGGCCTTAAAGCCATAGTGTGGCAACAAGCCCAAAAGTCAAGTAATTAAGTGGCAACATGCCAAGGCAAAGGAAACAGAAGAATGCAACCCTAGACACCTATTTTGGGGGCATAGAGTGGGAAAAGGACTGTGAGTTCAGAAGTCCTGCTCCAAAAGCCCCAGGGGAAAACATGAGCGGGTTGCAGGCCATAGAGGACCTTAAGAAGGACTTTAAAAATCAAATAAGAGAAGTGGAGGAAAAATTGGAAAGAGAAATGAGAAGGATGCAGGAAAAGTATGAAATGAGGGTCAACAGCCTGACTGAGGAAAACAACACCTTAAAAAATAGACTAACTCAAATGGCAAAGGAGGCCCAAAAGGGCAATGAGGAGAAGAAAGCCTTAAAAAGTCGAATTTGCCAGATGGAAAAAGAATCTCAAAAGTTCACTGAGGAGATTTATTCCTTCAGAGTTAGACTGGAGCAAATGGAAGCTAATGACTTTATGAGAAATCAAGATGCTGTTAAGCAGATCCAAACAAACGAAAGATTAGAAGGCAATGTGAAATATCTCATGGAAAAACCACTGACCTGGAAAATAGATCCAGGAGAGACAATTTAAAAATTATTGGACTACCTGAAATCCATGATCAAAGAAAGAACCTAGAAATCACCCTTCAAGAAATTCTCAAGGAAAATTGCCCTGATGTTTTAGATCCAGAGGGCAAAAGAGAGGTTGAAAGAATCCACAGATCACCTCCTGAAAAAGATCCCAAAAAGAAAACTCCCAGGAATATTATAGCCAGGTTCCAGAATCCCCAGATCAAGGAGAAAATACTACAAGCAGCCAGGAAGAAACAATTTCAATATTGTGGAAACACAATCAGAATAGCCCAGGACCTGGCAGCTTCTACACTGAGGGATTGAAGGGCATGGAATATGATATTCCAGAGGGCAAAAGAACTGGGAATGAACCCAAGGGTCACCTACCCAGCAAAACTGAGTATTTTGTTTCAGGGGAAAATATGGTCATTCAGTGGAATAGAGGACTTTCAAGCATTCTTGAGGAAAAAACCAGAGTTGAATAGAAAATTTGACATCCAGACACAAGAAGCAAGAGATGCCTGAGAAGGTAATCAGGGAAAAGAAATCAAAAGGAACTTATCAAAGTTGAACTATTTACATTCCTATATGGAAAAGCAATAACTGTGACTGATGATATCTTTCTCACTATGAAAATAATGGAAGGGGTGTGGTCATATGAATACATATGTGAATGTGTGTGTATATGGTTACAGTTATATATGGATAGAGGGCATAAGTTGAATCTGTTGGGAAGGGAGAATACTCAAGGGATGAAATGATGAGGTGAGAGAGGAAAGTGGCAAGAGGAGATGGGGAGAGACAGGGTAGGGTAAACTATCTCATGTAGAAGAAGCAAGGGGAAGTGGTTGCAAGGGAGGGGAGAATAGGAAGGCAAAAAAGGCAAAACCACATTCTCATTGAATTTGGTTCAGGGAGAGAATGACATACATACTAAATGGGATATCTCAACCTGCAGCAGAATAGGGGGAAGGGGGATGGGAGGAGGGATGATGGATGGGAGGGAATCCTTGGGGGGAGGGGAGGTTGGAAGTACCCACTATAGAAGACGGACAGGAACATGTAGGGAATGGACCAGGTGGGGGGGTGGGATGAGTGGGAGGGAATTATAAGCAGCCTTGTACAATATATCTACTATGATAATGTTTTGCATAGCTAGACATGTACAACAAATTCTGAATTACTTATCTCCCCAGAGGGAATGGGTGACAAGGGAGGAAGGAAATGGATCTGAAATTCTAGGTATTAACATTAAATGTTTCAAATATAAAAAAAAAAGATTTGGCACAGCTAGTCCACCTTCCCTAGCGTTTCTTTTCATTAATTCCCTTGATATTCTAGACCGTTTGTTTTTCCAAATAAATTTTGTTATTATTTTGTCTAAAAAAAATAATTCAAAATCTTCTAGTTGGTGTGAAAGTGGCAAATACTTAGAGCAAGATGATTTCACACCTTTATAGACAGTTAACCTTTTCAAGGGAATTTCTTGCCTTGTTAAGTAGAGGGCATCATTGATGTGTGTAAACTCAAGCCGTTGGGGCTGGGGATAAAGATCCAGAAAAGCCTGGGCACACCTCCCAAATGTAGATAATTCCTTGAAAGATGAAAAAACATGAATAACTCTCTTGATAACCTTGTACTTATTAATATCGAGTTCGGCATAAAGCAGGGAAATGTACTCACCAAAGGTATTTGCCACTCTCCTGGGGAAGGAAGGTATACAGTGCAGAATCTAAATAGAAGAGGGATTATGGAATTGAGATCTTCTAGGTGGCCTACCTTTTCCTAATTTATTTTACATTGTTTTTCTTCCTGCATTATATACTCTAAGTACACTGTACCACTCAATCCTTCCCTACCTGCCATTTCTTCCCTCCATGCAATGATGCAGGCTACCACACCCACATGCTGAATTTCTTGTCAGTGTCATTCCAGTTGTATCTGACTCTTCATGACACCATTTGGGGTTTTCTTGGCAAAGATACTGAAGTGGTTTGCCATTTTCTCCTCCAGCACATTTGACAGATGAGGAAACTGAGGCAAACAGGGTTAAGTGATTTGCCCAGGGTCCCAAAACTAGTAAATGTCTGAATTGGATTTGAACTCAGGTCCTCCTTACTCCAGAACCAGTGCTTTATCCACTGAATCATCCAGCTGCCCAATATGCTTAATATATTCTTTTTCTCCATCTTTCAGATTCCTTATTTTCTTTCATATCTAGGCACCATTTCCTCCCTTTTCACCTGACCACATGAAAATGAAGGTGTTTTCTCCCTTCTCCAATTTTCCCATGGCACTTTCTTGAGCCTCAACACCCTACCCAACACATACTTATTTGTGAAGAATAGAATATAAACTTCTTGAGAAAAAGGACTATTTCATTTTTATTTTTGTATCCAGAGTGCCTTGCACATCATAATGACTTGATACACTGATGTTGAATAGAACTCTACTAACAGTTGTCATTATTCTTGTTTCCACTGATTCACTTCCACGGCCCCGTGAGCAGCTGGGGATCTGGTCATACCAGTTCCACCACCTGCAGGACCATTTTAATTCTCAAGCTAACTTGCTAACAATCATATCCACATGACCTCAGAAACTCAGACTTTGCAATTGTCTGTGACTTACCACAAAAATGTCCTTTCAGATGAAACTTCAAACTAATGTATGTGTAATTAATACAAAACCATATTTGCTTCTATGTTACAGTTTAATATCTACATAGGTGGATATTCATTGGTAACCCCAAAGCTAGTCCATTGTACCTTCTTTGATCAATCTGGTTTCAGTTGTGTGGTTTATGATCATGTGGTCGTAGGATGTAGAGCTGGAGGACACTTGGAAACCCTCTGCTTTGGTCTCCTCATTTTATAAAGAAAACTGAAATACCCTCTGTGACACAGAGTGACTTGCCCAAAGCCAAAGAGATAGAGAGTGACTAATTAACTGTCCTCTTTAGGATATCTTAGAATATTGGAAAGATGTTTGGGGGTGAAACAAAAGCAACAATCAAAAATATTAAGAAGGAAAAAAAAGTGTTGCTTACCATTTTGCCAGACTGCAAATAGCTGGCAAGCTCGACACGAGCAAGGCAGCTAAAAAGTTAATGTGTTGTTGTTGTTGTTCAGTCATTTTCAGTCATATCCAACTCTTTGTGACCCCATTTGGGGTTTTCCTGGCAAGGATACTGTAGTCATTTGCCATTTAATTCTCCAGCTTATTTTAGAGATGAAGAAACTGAGGTAGACAGAGTGAAGTGACTTGCCCAGGTTCACACAGCTAGTAAGTATCTGGGGCCAGATTTGAACTCAGGGTCTCCTGACTCCAGGGTCAACACTATCCACTGTGTAACCTAACTGCCCTGAGTAAGACATAATAAGGTTAAATAAATGATAAGTTTAAAAAAGTGGATTGGAGCCTGGTTGTAAAGAATTTTAAATGCCAAACAGAGAAGTTTATATTTAATCTCAGAGGTGATAAAGAGTCACTGGAGCTTATCAAAAAAGGGAGTGAAATGGTCAGCTCTGTGTTTTAGGAAAAGCTCTTTGACAGTCATGGGGAGGATGGGCTGGAGAAAGCAGAGACAATGCAAGAAGACCAGTTAAGAGGTTATTGCAATAGTCCAGGTGAAAGGTTGTAGTTGTATGAGCAGAAAAAAGAGGGCAGGTGCCAAAGATGCAAATGTAAAAACAACAATATTTGACCATTCAATGGATCGACAAATACTTATGGAATGTTTTTCAGGCATTGTGCTAAACCCAGAGGATACAAAGAAATATGTGAAGTGAGGGGAAGCAAGGAGCTGAGGAAGACTCTGAGGTCACAAACCTACTTAACTGGAAGCATAGTGGTGCCATTGATGAAAACAGAAGTTTGAAATAGAGATGGATTTGAGTAGAGAGGGGAGATAATGAGTTCTGTTCTAGACATGCTGAACTTGAGATACCTGTAGGACATCTGTTTCAAAAATGTCCAGTAGGCAGAGTTCAGGAGAGAAACTAAGGTTAGACATATTGTTGTAGGATCCATCTGCATAAAAAAGAAAAATCCATTGGGTCTGGTGAGATCACCAAGAGAGTATCCAGAAAGAGCAGAGAAGAACCTTAGGGTACATCAAGCACCCAATTCATCCCAAGAGTAGAATGTAAAAGGAATTGTTGTATAGGAGATTTCTCTTCAAGAATGGGTCAACTTGGGGCGGCTAGGTGGCGCAGTGAATAGAGTGCCAGCCCTGGAGTCAGAAGGACCTGAGTTTGGATCCAACCTCAGACACTTAACTCACACACAAAAACCTAGCCATGTGACCTTGGGCAAGTTACTTAACCCCAATTGAACTCCAAAAAGCAAAAAAAAAAAAAAAAGAATCAGTCAACCTAGATGACATCTGAGGTCCCTTCCGGTTCTGAGACTCTGTAGAATGCCATCTCTGTAGGTGAACAGTCTCCACTGGAGGCCATCACTAGTCACTGTAATTTACCATTAGGATAAGTACCAATAGCTAATAGAATCCCAGAATCCAAGAGTTGGAAGGGATCTTAGAAGTTATCCAGTCTGTCCCACATTGTTGTTCAGCCATTTTGATCAGCTCCAACTCTTCATGACCCCATTTGGGGTTTTCTTAGAAAAGATACTGGAATGGTTTGCCATTTCCTTCTCCAGCTCATTTGACAAGTGAGGAACTGAAACAAACAGGGTTGAGTGACTTGCCCAGCTAGTACGTGTCTGAGGCCAGATTTAAGCTCATGAGGATGAGTTCCTGATTCCAAGCCCAGTGCTCTATCATATTGTACTACCTAACTGCCCCAGTCCAACCTATACCTGCCCAGAAAAATCTTCTACAACATATTCAACTGATAGTTACCCAGTCCTTTTTTGGAAATATCTATTGAGGATCTCTGAACTACTTCCCAAGATAGCCCATTCCACTTTCAGACTGCTCTAATATTCAGAAGTTTTTCTTTACATCAAATTAAAATCTTCCTTTTGAGAAGTCCTGTCTATTAGTCCAGCTTCTGACCTCTAAGGTTCAACAGAATGTCTTTTTCATCTTCCATATGATCCTATCAGTAGTTATACCTCCATGGAAATTACTCTTCTCCAAGCTAAACAAACTTCTCAAGTTCCTTCAACCAGTTCTAATATGGCAGTCTTCCATCCTTTCACTGTCCTAGATACTTTTTTCTGAATGCGATATATTTTTCTGGAACTAGGTAGTGCAGAGGATAAAGCATTGAGGCTGGAGTCAGGGAGACCTAAGTTCAAATCCAGTCTCAAACACTTTCTAGTTATATGACCACGGGCAAGTCACTTGACTTCTGCTTGCCTCAGTTTCCTCAACTGTAAAGTGAGGATAATAGTACCTCCTACCTCACAGGGCTCTTGTGAAGATCAAATGAGGAAGTATTTGTGAAGAGCTTAATATAGTGCCTGGCACATTGTTAGATGCTATATAAATGCTCAGCCCCCTTCCTTCCTTCCTTCAGTCGCCTTTTAAAATGTGCTGCCCAGAACTGAAAACATAGATGTGCACTGACCAGGGCAGAAGCTACAATAATATTATCACTCCTCTCATGCTGAACACTATGACCCTCTTCATGCACCCTGGAATATTACTAAATTTGTCCTTTTTTCTGCCATGCCTTACTATTGGCTCATGTGAAACTTAAAGTCCACTAAATTACCTAGATTGTTTTCCTAGGAATTGTTGTCCACTCACATTTCCAAATCTTTGATGTATAAAAACTGAATTTTTGAACCCAGATGTAGAATTTTGCGATTTTCCATATTAAGTTTTTCTTGTATAATTCAATCTTTTATTCTCACCTAGTCCTCATTACATCATCCAATGTGTTCATTATTATAGCTTTACATAAATGCATTAAGTCTGTATAAATGTGTCAAGCATGATTTGGTTTTATGAAAGTCGCTGATGAAAATGTTGAATGGCATAAGGCCCTAGGACACCAATACATACCTCCCTCCAATCTGACATCAAAGCATTAATTGACTCCATCTTTGGGCATAACCATTCAACTATTCCAAATCAGCCCAACAGTATCATCATCTAACACAGATCTCTTCATCTTGCCCATAAGGATAGTATGAGAAACTGTCAAATGTCCCATTGAAGCCCAGGTATACTGTATCTACGGCATTCCATTTATCTATAATTCTAATTATTCTGTCAAAACAGGAAATGAATTGAGTCTGGAATGATTTGATTTTAATAAAGTCATGATGACTTTTCATGATCCCTGTCTCCCTTTCTAAGCACTCACAAACTGTCCCTTTCTTAATCTCTTCCAAAAATTTAGGTCAAGGATAGATCTCAGCACCGCCCCCCATTTAAAAAAATCTCTACACGTGCCTTTCTCTCCAGACCCATAAGAGCTCTGTGCATTGCCATAATCTTTCAAAGACCAATGTAGCCACTATCTGTTTTGCTGATTACTAACTGACATTATATATCGCTCTCAGTCCATTAATTGGATGCCCACAAAGCTACTTAGTCAACTTGTGAATAGTTATGACTAACCTTGAAATTTCAATCCCAGGCTTTGGACTTTGCACAATCCATCAGCTGTTATGCACTTAGCACTCCATTAAACAAAGTAATCTTAATAGTAGCCTAAGAAAAATATAATTATGAAGGTATGACTCATCATGTCATTCTCCTGCTCAGAAACCCATTGCTTCAATTATTTTCTCTCTGGCTTTTGAAGCTCTGTAATTGGGCCTCACCTTACCAATCCAGAGGCTGTCCCCAATGCAAACCCTCTAGCCAGTTAGTACAATATTCCTCACTGTTTCTTGAACATGATAGTGCTCATTGGATTGTAAACTCCTTGAGAGCAGAGAATATCTTTTGCCTCTTTCTGTATTCTTAGTATTTAGCATTAGCATAGTAGGCTCTTAATAAACGTTGATTAGTATTTGCATTTTATCTTCAAGCTACTTTTCTCATCTGAAGTATTATCTGTCCCCTCCATCACCACCATATAGTCACCCCACATCCTTTCCATGTATTCAAAAGCAATTCAACCTTTGAAGTCCATATCAGAGCTCAATTTTTCCTTGGTGCCTGCCCTGATCTTATCAGCTCTCCACGTTCTTTTTTGAACCTCAGGTCCAATGCTTTTCTTCTGAACCCCCTATTAACACATATAGGGCAGTTAGGTGGTACAGTGGGTAGAGTGCTAGCTCTTGAGACAGGAGGACCAGAGTTCAAATTCATCCTCAGACATGTGGGCAGCTCACTTAGTCCTGTGTGCCTTATTTTCCTCATCTAAAATAAGATGGAAAAGGAGACAGTGAACCAGTCCAGTATCTTGCCAAGAAAACCTCAAGTGAGGTTTAAAAGAGTCAAAGACAACTGCAATAATTAAACAATAACAAAATCCCATAACTCCTAGCACAAGATTAGGCACATGTTAGAATGCAATATCCTTACAAGTAGGGACTGTTTCATTCATTATGTGTGTAAACCCCTGCCCTTCCCCCCAACCAGTACAGTGCCTGGAACATAGTAGGAACTTAAAAAAATATTCATTGATTGATAGTTGGTCCTTAATACTTGGGGCTAAAACACATTCTTTTGGGAAGGGGGGATCAGAACATTCCTGGAGGTCGTGTCAAGAATTTGAGGGTGATCTATCAGTTTTCAATTGGCCAGTCGTGGTTTCCATCTATTATGTTAAATTATGAATATATGAGCTAGGAATGAGTTGAAAATAATGAAACCATGATTTTCTTCTAATCTATCTTTTTTAGCATAAAGATTTGTTGGCTCCTTTGTTGTTTAACGTAATGTTTTTCCAATAAAGAGTATAATAGGGTTTTGACTCACGCCATATCATAACTGATGGAGGCATCTATGGGGAGATGCCTGGGATGGTCTTGTTTCATTATCCTTTTTAGTTTTAGATTCAGGTGGTGGCATCTTAGATCTCACGGCTAGAAGTCTGGTGACCTTGGAGCCAGGATTTCAGGCCAGAGGTTGCTGCCAGCCTAACAGATAACACCAGTCCTGAGAAGCCAGGATGCTTGGACACAAGGCTTTGGTGAGACTATGGTATTTAGGAACTGAGTTAAGCTGTGAACTTCAACCTAGCCTTAATCACTGAAAGGCCATTGCCTTAGTCAAACTAAGATGACTAGCTTAAAAACACCAAGGTCTCTCACTGCATCCAGGGCTATCTCTAGTTGTCTTGATCTATATTTTACCACTGGACCCAAGTGGCTCTGGAGGAGAAAGTGAGGCTGGTGACTTTGTGCAGCCCTCCTTCCCTTAAATCTAATTCACTTGCAAGTCATGGCATCACCTTTCTCATGTAATGGTCCTCTTCAAGAATTAAGGAAAACACACCAACAATAGTTGTTAATCTAGCCTAACCTCCCTACCTTTCACAGATATTTAGGTGGAGTAGGAAAGATTACTCCCAAGTGCTGGGGGATGAGTGGATAAGGAATGTTTACATATTTTTTCTTGAAAAATTTTTGAAGTAAATATTCCTTTGTAGGAGCTAAGCTAACTATTAAGTAGTTAAGTAGAATTGGGTTTTGGGAACCCCTAAAACTGAGCGAACACAATGATAAGAACTGAGTAAATAGCAGAGACTAAAGAGTCTCAAGTATACAGAAGAACCCTGAGGGAGGGGTGGAATGCAACACACCTGGCTTTCAGGTGTTGGGTACCTCTATACTGACTGTTACCAAAGTATCTCTTTAAACCAATTGCATCATTATAAGAAAAGTAAAAAATTGGGGGTAGGGTGGGGAGAAATCTTTGTGCTGTTTCACTTATTAAAGTCTCATTTCTAAAACGTATAGAGAACAGAGTACAGTTTACAAGAATAAGAGCCATTCCCCAATTGACAAATGGTCAAAGGATATGAATAGGTCATTTTCAGAGGAAGAAGTCAAAGTTATCAATAGACATGTAAAGAATGCTTTCAATCACTGTAGATTAGAGAAATACAAGTTAAAACAATTCTGAGGTACCACTTCATATCCATCAGATTGGCTAAGATGACAAAAAGAAAAGAAAAGAGCATGGACTGGGGGATATGTGATAAAATAAATAGACTAATGCATTTTTGGTAGAGTTGTAAACTAGTCCAACCATTCTGGAAAGCAATTTGGAACTATGGGGGAAAAGTTATTAAAGTGTAAATTTTGAATCAGTGATACTACTGTTGTTGTTAAGTATTTTTTTTTCAGTTGTGTCTGCCTCTTCATGACTGCATTTGGGGTTTTCCTGGCAAAGATACTAGAGTGGTTTGCCATTTCCTTCTCTAGCTCAAATTACAGATTTGAGAAAACTGAGGCAAATAGGCTTAAGTGACATGACCAGGGTCACACAGCTAGTAAGTGTCGCAGGTCAGATTTGAACTAAGGAAAAGGAGTCTTCCTGACTCTATGCCCAGCACTCTACCCACTGTGCCATGATACTGCTACTGTGTATATACTGCAAAGAGAGGAAAGAGAAAGTAAAAGGACACTTATACACAAAAATATTTATAGCAGCTCTTTTTGTAGTAGCGAAGATTTGGAAATTGAGCAGATTCCTATCAATTGAGGAAAGGCTGAAAAAGTTATGGTATAGAAATGTGATAGAATACTATCGTGCTGCAAGAAATGATGAAAGAGAAAAAAACCTGGAAAGATTTGTATGAACTGATGCAAAGTGAAGTGAGCTAAATCAAGAGAATAATTTATACAATAACAGTGATATTGTAAAAAAAATAAATAATCCACAGTGGAAGACTTAATAACTCTGATCAACACAAGGACCAACCACAATTCCAAAGTGAAGATTAAGGCATATGTCTTTCTATTTTTTCTTGTTTTTTTTTTCTTGGAACTTGGCTAATACAAAATGTGTTTTGCATGTCTATACATATTTATAATGTTTTTTTTTTACTTCCTCAGTGGCTGGGATAGGGTAATGTTTGGAACTGAAAATAAAATTTATTTAAAAAAAACACATTAATTTCTAAGGCTTGAAACAAACTTTTCTTAGTAGTTGTATAGCTTCCATTTAGCAATTTGCATATGGCTGAATCCCTGCATACAAGAATATAAGAATCAAAAGCAGGACCACAGACAACAATCTTATAACTATATTTACCTGAAAGCAATAATGATAAATAATAAAGCATTTGCAAAAAAAATTCTCAAAAAAACTTCTCAAAACTCACTAATTAGATTCATCTTTCTCCACAGTTAATCTAAATTGGTGAGGTCTGTCTTCCTGGAGGTGAGATGGTGTGGTAGAAAGATTCCTGGACCTGAAACCAGAAGAGCTGAGTTCGAATTCAGTCTTTGCCACTTACTACTCATGACCATAGATAATTCCTCAGTTTCCTCATCTGTAAAATTAATTTACACTAGATTTTTCTTTCTACCTCTAACAATGACATTCTACAATCCTACCCTGCTTCTAGATGGTGGATAGAGCAATGGCCCTGGAGTCAGAAGGACCTGAGTTCATAATGCAGCCTTAGACAGTTAGTAGCTGTGTGATGATTGGATGAATCATTTAGCCTCCATATGCCTTAGTTTCTTCAATTGCTCAACTGGAGAGAAGAGCATCTACTTCCCAGAGTTTTTGTGGGGACAGAATTTTCATTCAATAATATTTGTAAAGTACTAAGCATAGTACTTGGCACATGGTAATCACCTAATAAATTCTTGTTTCCTCCCTTCTTTTCCTTCTGTATTCCTTCTTTCCTCCATTTCTTCTTTCTTCTTTTCATCTTTTCTGTTTTCTTTCCTTTTCCTTTCCTTCTATCAGTTCCTTATTCCTTCATTCCTTTCTTTTTTGCTTTCTTTATTTTCTTTGTTCATTCCTTCCTTCTTTCTTTTCTGTTTCCTTTCTGTCTTTTCTTCCAGACTTTCTTGATTTCTGCTTTCTTTTTACTTTCTTTTCTTTTTCTTTTCTTCTTTCCTTTCCCTCTTTCTCTCCACCCCATACTCTCAGCCCTCCCACACATACCCAAGTTTCCAGTATAGGTTTCTGTGAATACAATATACTTGATCCTCTTCATTCAAAACCAAGTATTAAATCCAAACAGTCAGCTGCTTACTACTGAATTAGGGAGAGGTGGAGAGGCAGTTAAAGGAAAGAAAATCTTCTTAGCTTTAACCTTCTGTCTCCTCTCAGCTCTGTCTCCCTCCTACATCCTAGGGCTGAGGATATAGGACTTACAGTGTTTTCCTTCCCTTCCCAGAGCCCTCACCTGGTGAGGAAACATCAGTCTGACTACAGCACATGTCTATTCTTTCTTCGGTACACACAAAGCTTAAGTCCTAAGTCTCAAATTTGAAAGGGAAGAAAATGATATTTATTGATATCACCTTTTAATTCCTTTCAAACCATCTTTTCCCAACACTTTCTGATTCTTTCCCACATGAACCCAGAAGCATAAATACAAACAGGACCCTTGTCAAAGCCTACCTTCCTTGGAGGTGGGAAGCCTGGGGATGGGGGTGGGGGTAAGGGTGGGGAGGAGTTCTAGAGAAGGCAAGGAAAAGGAACAATGGCATTGGACCCAGAGGATCCTCAAACCTTGTTTCTGCTGCTTAGTATCTATGTCATCTTTGACAATTCACTTAACCTTCTCTGGGCTCTGTTTCCTTATGGGGAAAATGAATATATTAGACTAAATCTTATGATCCTTCATCAATTCTTTCATGAAACATTGGGAGAGTCAAGTTATAATTTACTTTGCTGCTGATTTCTGTGTGACTTTGAGTGAATCATTCACTCATTAATGAGGATGTGACTCTTAAGAAATAATTCAGAATAATGAAAGTTGTCCAGGGAGATGGTGACTAATAATCCATAATAGTTGAAATTTACGTAGTTCCTTGACATTTGCACAATGTTTTACATAAATTGTCTCATTTGATCTTCGCAATAACCCTCAGAGATAGGTTCTTTCATTGTGCCCATTTGACAGATGAGCAAACTGACCTACATAGTAAATAACTGAGGCAGAATTTGAATGCTATTCTTCCCAGCTATAGGTCCAGCACTCTGGGTTGTATTTCACATGGTCTCTCCAATACAAGGTATAAAAAGGGACCTTGGAGAGCATCTGATTCAACTACTTCATTGTTTGTTTTTTTGTTTTTGGGGTTTTTTTTGTTTGTTTGTTTTTTCAAATAAGGAAATGAAGCTCAGGTGGAGAGGTTACAAATTTCCCCAGATCACACCAGGAGCAGAGGAGAGAGGTAGAATTCAAGGCCAAGTCCTCTGTTCTAAATCCAGAGTTCTTTCCAAGTGACCACTTCCTCCTTGAAAATGTTCAATAATCGTTGAGAGTCCTGTGCTTGTTTACAGAAGACCCAATTAATAACTTACTCCTTCCCTTGCTTTTGAGTTCAAATGGTCAGGAAGGAAGGGTGACATCATTCAAGGAAATCATTGTAGTTATCTAACATAGAACAGTAAAATTGTACAATACTTTACAGATATCTCATTTTATCCTCACAATCACCCAGAGAGGTAGGTGCTATTATCATCGACATTTTACAGATGAGAAAACTGAGGCACAATGAAGTCACTTGACCCACAGTTTAGGTAAATCTGTAAGGCAAGATTTGAACTCAGGTCTCTTTTGCTGTTGTTGTTAAATTTAATATGTATGTTTTTTTTTTCAAAAGAAATTAACTTCTGATTTACATAATTCATTTCAGCCAGATTTTGAGTTACAAATTTTCTCCCTGTTTTTCCCCTACCCACTGCTCCAAAATAGCAGTCCCACAGGATATTGCCTCCTCCAATCTGCTCTCTCCCATATCTTCTCCCGTACCCCCTTCGACTTTTCCAGTAGGGCATGGTGGATCTCTATGTCCCAGGGCCTGTATATCTTATTTCCCAATTACATGTAACATAGTACATTCCCTTCCTCCCTTGTCACCCACCCTTACTGAGAAGATAAGCAATTCAGTAAGGTTGTACATGTGTAGCTAATGTGAAACATTACCATAGTAGATATATTGTAAAAGACTGACTATATTTCCTTCCCTCCTATACCACCTACCACTTGTTCTATTCTCTACTCTGTGGTATATGAATGTAATGGAACATTGCCATATATGTAAGAATGGCATATATATATATATATATATATATATATATATATATATACATATATATATATATGCATATATATATATATATATATATACATATATATATATATGCATATATATATATATATGTATATATTCCCTTCAACTAATTTCATACTAAGAAAAGTTTCATCAGTTACAATTATTGTTTTTCCGTGCAGGAATGTTAAGAGTTAACTGTGATAAGTTCCTTATGATTTCTTTTCCCTGTTTATCTTCGCATGCTTCTCTTGCGTTTTGTATCTAAATGTCAAATTTTCTATTCAACTCTGGTTTTTTCATGAAGAATACTTGAAAGTCCTCTATTCCACTGAATGACCATAATTTCCCTGAAACATGATACTCAGTTTTGCTCGGTAAGTGATTCTTGGTTTTAATCCCAGCTCCTTTGACCTCCAGAATATCATATACCAAGCCCTTCAGTCTCTCAGTGTAGAAGCTGCCAGATCCTGTGTTATACTGATTGTGCTTCCACAATGTTCAAATTGTTTCTTCCTGGCTGCTTGTAATATTCTCTCCTTGACCTGGGAATTCTGGAACCTGGCTATAATATTCCTAGGAGTTTTCTTTTTGGGATCTTTTTTTCAGGAGGTGATCAGTGGATTCTTTCAAACTCTATTTTGCCCTCTGGTTCTAAAACATCAGGGCAATTTTCCTTGAGAATTTCTTGAAGGATGATTTCTAGGTTCTTTCTTTGATCATGGCTTTCAGGTAGTCCAATAATTTTAAAATTATCTCTCCTGGATCTATTTTCCAAGTCAGTCGTTTTTCCCACAAGATATTTCACATTGCCTTCTATTCTTTTATTTGTTTGGATCTGTTTAACAGCATCTTTATTTCTCAAAAAGTCACTAGCTTTCATTTGCTCCAGTCAAATTCTGAAGGAATGATTCTCCTCAGTGAGCTTTTGAGATTCTTTTTCCATCTGGCAAATTCAGCTTTTTAAGGCATTCTTCTCCTCATTTCCTTTTTGAGCCTCTTTTGCCATTTGAGTTAGTCTATTTTTAAGGTGTTATTTTCCTCAGTCAGGCTGTTGACTCTCATTTTATAATTTTCTTGCATCGTTCTCATTTCTTTTTTCCCAATTTTTCCTCCACTTCTCTTATCTTCTTCTTAAGGTCCTCTGTGGCCTATAGCCAGCTCATATTTTTCTTTGAAGCTTTTGGTGCAGGAGTTCTGACTTCACTGTCTTCCTCCTGTTCCATGCTTTGATCCTTTTTGTCCCCCAAATAGTTGTCTGATGTTCGAATCTTCTATTTGCTTTGCTTTTTTTGCCTGGTCATGTCACCACTTAATCACTTGATCCCTAGGCTTTTAGCCATAGAAGGACTCTGCCACCAGGCAGGGGAGCTTCTGTCCCAAACACTGGGGTTTTCTCAGCTGCCAGACATATTACTTGGGTGCCCTCTCTGAAGCCTCCACATGCTCTGGCAAGCTGGTCGCACACCCCAGGACCTCCACCCTAGACCACTATCCAGACCCAAGCAGGTTAAAGCAAGAGCGATTACCCCTCAGACTGGTTGCTTAGTCCCCCTATAGTCTCCAGGCCAGGGGCTTAAGCTGCCACATGGCTGTGGCAGCCCAGCTTAGACTCCTCAGTGGCTTCTTGCCTCGGGGCAAAAGCTGATGCACTCCCAACTACTGGATCCCAAAGTCCACTCTGCACTGACCTCTCACTTTGTCTTTGGCATCCATGTGTTGATAGTTCTGGAAACCACCACAGCTGCTGGTAATCTGGAGTCCCTCCAGCTAATGGTTGGTCAAGATCATGCTGTGGCTAAAACCACTGGATAGCATGGGGCTGGGGTCGGCTTCCAGAGCATTGTGCTGGCCATTTGCTGCTGGTGTGCTATGTTTTCCTCAGTGGGAGGCTAGCTTCTCTGTGTCATTTTGTTGGTTCTGTAGCTCCAAAGTTTGTTCAGAGTCCCCTTTTACATAAATTGGGAGAGGTGGAAGCTGGAGTCCCACTGAGGTCCTGTTTCTACTCTGTCATTTTGACTCCTGAACTAAGGTTTCACTAAATCCAGGTACTGTATCCACTGAGCCACCATTCCCTATTTGCATTTTCACAGATTCTGTTAAAATAATTTCATATCACATATATGCTGTTCCACTGCCTTTCTACTAACATATGTGGAAGAGCTATAGAATTTAGTTGAGAGTGGGCAATAAATTTATTTTATTTTTTATTGATTTAAAACAATACATAGCCATCACTCCCCAATGATTCTTCCTCACCCCACTCATAGAATCTTCCCTCATAACCAATAAATACAGTTAAACAAAACAAATCTTACATTGGCCACTTCTGACTGTATACGGATAGTCCAAAACCTCTCTGACTGAGAGAAGATGTTCACTACCAGTCTTCTGTAAGTCACAATTAATCAGTGTACCAATAATAGTTTTTGTTTGTGTGTTTTGTTTTGATGAGAAGAGATCTCCCTGTGTCTCCCGGGCTGGAAGGACAATGGCCATTCAAGAACCCATTGATGATTAGCATGAGAGTTTTGACCTGTTCCATTTCTGAACTGGGTTGATTTGCCCCTCTTGAGGTATCCTGATGTCCCTCCTGTTTTGAAAGATCTCTCTGTTGGTGTTGGACCCAGTCAGATTTAACTCTAGTGCTACTTAGAACTTGTGAGCTCTCAGCACCCACAGAATGGCACAGAGAAGCTAACCTCCTGCTGAGGACAGCCCAGCAGCCCTGAAGGGAGCGGCCAGCGCAGCGCTCTGAGAGTAGGCAGCACTGCGCGCTGGGAACCGACAGCGCAGCTCACAGAGCCGAGCCCAGGTCCTCGGTTTTAGCTTCAGGGCGGCCGGGCCTTCAGCCGGCTGGTGGAACCCCAGAACACCAGCAATTGTGGCGATTCCAGAATTATCAGCACAGATGTGCCTAGGACAAAGTGAGAGGTTAGTGCCCTATGGACTTTGGGACCAGTACTTGGGGAAAACGTGGCTTCCTCCCCTGGGGGCAAAAAGCTGCTGAAGAAACAGCTGCACAGAAGCCATTTTGCAGTGTTAGTAGTGGCTTTAGCTCCTGGTCTTCGAACTGTAGGAAGATCCAGCAATCAGTCTGGGGGTTAATCGCTCTTGCTTTAAACTGGCTGGATCTGGATTGTGGTCTGGGGGGGAAGTTTGGGGTGGGTATCCAACTTGCCAGAGTAGGTGGAGGCTTTACAGAGGCCACCCAACTGGCGGAAGTTGTGAAGACCCCACATTTGGGCGGAAGCTCCCCTGTCTGGTGGCAGAGTCCTACTGTGGCAACAAGCCCCAAAATCAAGTAATTAAGTGGCAATATACCTAGGAAAATGAAACAAAATAAACAGAAAAGTTCAACATTGTACTCCTATTTTAGGAGCAAAGAGGCTCAAAGCATGGAGGAGGACTGTGAGGTCAGAACTCCTGCACCAAAAGCCCCAGATGAAAATACAAGTTGGCTACAGGCCATAGAGGATCTTAAGAAGCAGATAAGAGAAGTGGGGGAAAATTTGGGAAGAGAAATGAAAAGGATGCAAGAAAAGTATGAAATGACAGTCAGCAGCCTAACTGAGGAAAATAACACCTTGAGAAATAGACTAACTCAAATGGCAAAAGAGGCTCAGAAAGGCAATGAGGAGAAGAATGCCTTAAAAAGTTGAATTTGCCAGATGGAAAAAGAATCTCAAAAGCTCACTGAGGAGATTCATTCCTTCAGAGTTAGACTGGAGCAAATGGAAGCTAGTGACTTTATGAGAAATCAAGATACTATTAAACAGATCCAAACAAATGAAAAAATAGAAGGCAATGTGAAATATCTCATGGGAAAAACCACTGACCTGGAAAATAGATCCAGGAGAGATAATTTAAAAATTATTGGACTACCTGAAAGCCATGATCAAAGAAAAGAACCTAGAAATCACCCTTCAAGAAATTCTCAAGGAAAATTGCCCTGATGTTTTAGATCCAGAGGGCAAAATAGAGGTTGAAAGAATCCACCGATCACCTCCTGAAAAAGATCCCAAAAAGAAAACTCCCAGGAATATTATAGCCAGGTTCCAGAATCCCAGATCAAGGAGAAAATACTACAAGCAGCCAGGAAGAAACAATTTCAATATTGTGGAAACACAATCAGAATAGCCCAGGACCTGGCAGCTTCTACACTGAGGGATAGAAGGGCATGGAATATGATATTCCAGAGGGCAAAAGAGCTGGGAATGAACCCAAGGTCACCTACCCAGCAAAACTGAGTATTTTTTTTCAGGGGAAAATATGGTCATTCAGTGGAATAGAGGACTTTCAAACATTCTTGATGAAAAAACCAGAGTTGTATAGAAAATTTGACATTCAGACACAAGAAGCAAGAGATGCTTGAGAAGGTAATCAAGGAAAAGAAATCAAAAGGAACTTATCAAAGTTGCACTATTTACAGACCTACATGGAAAAACAATAACTGTGTTTGATGAAACCTTTCTCATTATGAAAAAAAAAAAGAACTAAAGAACTTGTGAGCTCAAGTTATCCAGCAGCCTTAGCCTTACCAGTAGCCATTTATCTGGCCATTGATCATTGTCCTGATGTCTTTCCGTGTTGTCTTCCTTTAAATCATTGCGGCTACTGTGTAAATGGCTCTGCTTCCTTAATTCTGCATCAATTCATATGTTTTTACCCAAACTTATCTGAATTGTTTACATATAACATTTCTTATGCCATTCTTACAAATATGGCAATGTTCCATTACATTCATATACAACACTTTTTTTAGCCATGTCAATGGACAACCACTTTGCTTCCAATTTTTTTCTACAAATATGTATATACACACATATGTGAGTATAGAGGTATGTGTGTGTGCATATATATATGTGTGTGTGTGTGTGTGTGTATTATACACACATGGAAAAGTCATATATATATATATATACATACATATGCATGCCTATATATGTATATGTATGTGGATAGATAGATAAATGACAATTGCTTCTTTCTTTGACCTAATTGGATGTGTGCTACTTAAATTTTAATGTTACATACATATACACATACATACTATCTGCTTCCTTGGCAATGGCCAAGTTCAAGAATCTGTCTTTCCTCCACAAGAGGGCATGGCATCATTAATACCCAAAGCAGAGGAGTTTTCTGATACCTCTAGGTCTTTCTATATGTAGAAGACTCTGATTGCCTGGTGATGCCTGATGTAGGTAGTAGCTTGGGAAACAGCTGCTCCCCTCCCTTCTGGAGAGATATGGAGAATCATCTTCTATGTTGTAATAAATAGGATAGGAGAAATGAAGTCTTAATCTGAAAAGAGGATGAAGATAGACTGAGAAGAGAGTGAAAACTGGAGGAATTCTTAAACTGGGATCCATAGACCCTGTGGGTTCCAATGACTTTCCCTCACCCCTACCCACAGAATCTTCCCTTGAAACCTAGAAGCACAGTTAAAATATTCTGGCCACATCTGACAATTTCTGCCTCATTCTACAAGAATTGAAAGGGAGTCCATGAATTTGAAATGGAAAAAAAAGAAATATAACATTATTTGCACTAACTTCCAACTGAAATTTAGCACCTCCTTAAATTAGAAATTTAGGCAACAAGTATTATTCTGAGAAGTGGTCCATAGGCATCATCAGACTGCCAAAGGGGTCCAGGACATAGAAAAGGTTAAGAACCCTTTAAAAGAAGAAAATTTCTGCCCTTTGCTTAGAAAATGATCTGTCGAAGATGGAAGAAAGGAAGCAGTAACCTCTCTGAGCTCCTCAGTCACTAAGGCTCAAAGGGTGAATCTGAGCGGATTCTGGAGTGACGGAGCCCACTGGAAGATGGAGCATGGCAGAGTCCAGCCCAGGAGGTGTCTCAGTGTGTCCAGACAGGATGATCCCAGAGTGTGTAGGGTCTACACAGCTCAGACCTAAGAGCAGACTAGCAGAGCATACCAGAGAGAGAAAAAGCCCCAGCCTGCAGACTTACCAAGGATGAATCGCAGTCATCTCCCCTTCATCTCACGAATGGACGGGAGAGGTCATTGGAGCCAGGTAGGAGAGTCGGGCCCCCAGGGGAGAGAGGGGCTTCTCCAGCTGCATTTAACCCCCAGCCTGGAAGGTTGGAGACTGCCTGCCTGTATAATACAGGGGCTGGAATGGCAAAGTAAATTCTAGCTGCTCCAATCCTCCCATCCCTCCTTCATGAAGCAGAAAGCCCAAAGATAAGTCTCCCACCCAGATTGAAATCCCAAGTTAATGGAAATAGCCCCAGGTTTGAGAGTCTCCAAGAAGGGGTGTAACTGAGACAGCCAGGAGTCTGAAGAGAAGAGAGGGAGGGGTTCCAACAAGCCCCAATTCACCTCACCAACAAAAGCCTACTTATAGCCCAGGGATATAGAGGCAGAAATCTGAAGAGGTCAGACGCACCCCCACCTATACATCTACATTCCTCACTGACTTCCCTGACTTAGCCATAAACTAGCCACCCAGAGGTATTCAAAGTCAAGGATCAGGCCCTAAACTCATAGCCGGAGAAACTAAGAAACAGGAAGTCACAATGGGAAAGAAGGAAGCTGAGAAGGAGAAGGGGAAGGCAAGAAAGTCTATTTGAGCCTACTATGCAGGGCATGAACAACCAAATACACAGGACAATATAGACTCTCTACCCACACCTGAGACCACAGAAGGAAACATTATCTGGTCTCAAGCCCAAATAGCATTCCTGAAGGAGCTTAAGAAAAATTTTAAAGACCAAATCAGGGAGGCAGAACCAACTTGGAAAAATGCCTCAGTGAAGTAATTGGAGAAAATACCTCCCTAAAAAAGGAACTTCAAAAACTAACTGAAGACCATAATTCGCTAAAAATTAGAAACAATCAAACTGAAACTCAGAACTCTATGATGCAGCAAGAGTCAATCAAACAAAAGAAGATGATCGGAAAATTGGAAGAAAATGTAAAATATCTCACTGGAAAAATAACTGACCTAGAGAACAGATCCAGGAGAGACAACCTAAGAATTATTGGTCTACCAGAAAGCCATGATGAAAAAAGCAGCTTAGACAACATCCTCCAAGAGATTGTCAAAGAAAACTGTCCTGAGGTCCTGGCATCGGAAGATAAAATAGCTATGGATAGTATTCACTGGACCCCTCCTGAGAGAGATCCCAAACTGAATACTCCAAGAAATATAGTAGCCAAATTGCAGAATTACAAGATTAAAGAAAAAATTCTACAAGCAGCCAGAAAGAAACAATTCAAATATCGAGCAGCTTCTACATTAAAAAAAGCAGAGGGACTGGAATTTGATATTTGGGAAAGTATTTTTACAACTTGTGTCTCTGATAAAGGAGTCATTTCTAAAATTTATAGAGAATTGAGCCAAATCTATATGAATACAAGTCATTCCCCAATTGATAAATGGTCAAAGGATATGAACAGGCAGTTTTCAAAGAAAGAAATTAAAGATATCTATAAACATATGAAGAAATGCTCTAAATCACTATTGATTAGAGAAATGCAAATCAAAACAACTCTGAGATACCACATCTCTCCAGTCAGATTGGCTAAGATGAAAAAACAAGAAAGTGACAAATGCTGGAGAGGATGTGGACAAATTGGAGCACTAATACATTGCTGGTGGAGTTGTGAACTTATCCAACCATTCTGGAGAGCAATCTGGAATTATGCCCAAAGGACTATAAATAATTTCATACCCTTTGACCCAACAATACCACTTCTAGGGTTATATCCCAAAGAGATCACAGAAGTGGGAGAAAGACCCATATGTACAAAAATATTTATAGCACCCCTTTTTGTGGTTGCAAAGAATTGGAAATTAAAGGGGTGCCCATCAATTGGGGAATGGCTAAACAAGTTGTGGTATATGAATGTAATGAATATTATTGTGCTATAAGAAACGAGGAGGTGACGGATTTCATAATTACCTGGAGAGACTTATACAAACTGATGCTGATCAAGAAGAGTAGAATCAGAAGAAATGTGTATACAATCACAGACATACCATATCTGTGATGACCAATTATGACAGACTCGACTCTCTTCAGCAATGCAGTGATATAAGTCAATCCTGAAAGACTCAAGAAAGAGAGAAATGCGCCATCCAGAGATATAACTAGCCTCAATCCTGATGGAAGCAAACTAAATGATCTTTTTCTTCTCGGTGTTTGGTTTTATTTCTTCTTTACCATCTTTCACCCCACCCAGTACAATACGCCTTTGTAATTGGAATAATGTCTAATATGAATGTATTTGCAGATCCTATACTGGACTATATGCTGTCATGGGGGGGGGGGGGAGGGAAGTAAAGGAAATTTGAAAATCAAGGAACTATGGAATTGAATCTTGTTAACTGAAAAATAAATTAATTAAAAAAAAGAAAATGATCTGTCTCAGTAGACTGAATACAAAGACTGGACCAGATTACCTCGATGCCTTTTATAGCTTTAGCATTCTAGAATTCTGCATTTCTATAAACTTTTAGAAGGACACATCTCAAAGAAAAAGATTGAACCGTCTTACCCTGAAACACGTGGGAAATGTGTAGTCTCCAGGGGCTGGTTGTCAATTGCTGTACTGTGTTTGAGTAAGGAATGTGGAAGCCTGAATATGTATGACTTGCTGATTTGGGATCTTAAGCTGTTTCAGTTTTTTAAAAATTCTCTCTCTCTTGAGGATGTCTGGAAACTGGCCCAAAAATCAGCACTGATAAGGCAAATTTCCAGCAGGATCTCTCTTTTCTTGTGAGTGTGTTCCTGTCTACCAGGGCTGTTTCAGATGTTAACAGGGAAAGAGAGGGAACTGGCAGGTCATTACATGCCTGGGGTTTGGCCTTCTGTGTCCCATGCTGCTGGTACCTCTTCTGGGCACTTCGAAATCATGGCTCCACATCTAACTTTCTGTCCCACCTGTGAGCAGGACACAAAGAAGCAAGCACCAGAAACCAAAAATTTGGCTGCAACCCTTCATCTATGCAATCTACATTACTAATGAAAAACATCGAAATGATTAGCTTTAGTGTCCTCTGTGATCCAACACACCAGATGTTGGAGGTTGGCAACTGTTACTGATAAGCAACAGATGTGAAAAGGGAACAGGAGGGAATACACGGGGCAGAGGAGGCTAGTTTTTATGAAGGAGAGGGGGGAGTCCAGACCTGAGACCACATTGCACTGGGGGTCTCCCAGTATGGAAATGTCATCTACTGAGGTAGATCAGCAACTCTTTTGTTACTTAAAGTCTTAGAAAGTTGTCTGATTGCACTAAAAATTAAAAACACAGTCAGCATTGTCTGGGTCAGAGACACACTTAAATCCTCTTGACTCTAAAGCCAGCCTTCTACACCTTCATATTTTTTATTGGGTTGAGCCCAGCTACTGACAATAAACTTAGGGTCATACACATGACAAAACTCTGTTTGGTGGGTCAGAACTGTGTGTGGTAGATCCATCACTTGAGACTGGAATGTTCTCTCATCTCCTCCCCAGTCCTTTATATCTTACTTATTCTTCAAGGTCTTTAATTTTCTCCATGAAGCTGAGATGGTTTAGTAAAGTAGACTGAGAGGTGGACAGCCTGGGCGCTAATCCTGACTGGGTTGCTTCAAGCTTTGTGACTTTGGGCAAGCCAGTTTACTTCTCAGTAAAACCATCAGTTTCTTCATGTGTAAAATGGGAATATTAATACTTGTACTATCTCTCTCACAGATTTGTTGTGAGGATCAAATGAGATGTATGAGTTTATGAGTATAACACATTGTTCATATGAAAGATATTAGTAGTGACGGGGTTGCTAGTGCTGGGTCTGGAGTCAGAAAGACTCTTGCTGAATTCAAATTTGACCTCAGACACTAGCTGTGTGACCCTGGGCAAGTCACTTAACCCTGTTTGCCTCAGTTTTTTCACCTCTAAAATAAGCTGAAAAAGAAATTGACAAACCACTCCATTATCATTGCCAAGAAAATGCCAGATGGTGTCACGAAGAATTAGACAGGACTAAAAAACGACAACAACAAAAACATCAATAGTCACAGAACAGGGGATTTTAGACTTTTTTGTGTTATGGCTTCTTGGTAACTGTCTAGTGAAGCCTATGGATCTCTTCTCAGAATAATGGCTCTAACAGTATAAAATGAAATACATAAGATTACAAAAGAATTCAATTATATGGAAATATAGCTATCAAAATTATTTTTAAAAAAGTTAATGGACTCCAGGTTAAGAATCCTTGCTAACAGGGCGGCTAGGTGGAGCACTGGCCCTGAAGTCAGGAGGACCTGAGTTCAAATTTGGCTTCAGACACTTAACACTTACTAGCCCTGTGACTTTGGGCAAGCCACTTAACCCCAATTGCCCTGCCCTCTCCCCTCCAAAAAAAAAGGCAAAAAAGAATCCTTGCTAACATTTCAGAGCTGAAAGAGACATTGGAGGAATGTTAGCCTTGGGTAAGTAGGGATATATTGTATTTATATTTCCAGCACCTGCCACAATGCCTGGCATGGTCGGTGGTATTTTGGTGCTACCTCATATCTACTTAAGCATATTTTTTTTCCAAAGAGCTGGTTGTTAAAACATTTTACTAGAGCATTTTTGTATAGACACTTAAATGTTTTTTGTTTATCTAGTGTGACTCCATTTTATAGATGAGAAAACTGAGTCCCAGAGAGGGACTAAGGTCCCACAATGGATTAGAAGCACATCTAAGACTAAAATCTAAGTCTATGCATTCCTGTTCTAGGTGGTCATTATGCCTTGAACACTCTCTTCTATAATGATCTTTCCCTTATCTGATGTCCTATAATTCTTTTTGAAAGCACAGCCCTTCAATTAAATTTTTAAACAAGTAATTTCATAGATTCAGATTCAAAGAACTGTAGAGATGTAATAGACCTTCACACCATCTAATCCCACCTATGTTATTGTTCATTCAGCCATCTCTTATTCTTCATGACCCCATGGACTATAGTGTCCATGGGGTTTTCTTGGCAAAGATACTGGAGTAACTTGTCATTGCTTTCTCCTGTGGATTAAGGCAGAGGTTAACTGACTTGCCCAGTATCACATAGCTAGTAAGTGTCTAAGGCTGGATTTTAATTCAGGTCTTCCTGACTCCAGATCCAATGGGCAATCCACTGAGCCATCTAGCTGCCTGTTAATCCAATCTATATTCAAAAGGAATCTCTCTGATTGAAGGTTTCCAATCAGGAGCAACCCAACATCTCCTAATGTGGTCCTTTCCGTTTATAACAGCTACAATCCTTAGCATGTTTTTCTTGACATCAAGCCTCTTTGCAATCTCTGTCCATTGCTTTAGGAGGTGTGCAGATACCACCTCCTGACAAGTCCTCATCCCTATTCACAAACAACACTACTGCTCCCCAGACCCATTCTGACTCAGATAATTTTTCTCCCAAACCATTCCACTTCACCCCCCTAGAATCTTCTCTCTATTTTCAACAAATTTCCCCATATCCTTTTAAATTTCGATTCACTATTTCTTCTAGTTCTTCAGGTTAGCTAAAATGTGGCTTCCCCTGAGGGTACCACATCCCACAAGCATCCCAGCATTGAAGACTACTGCCCCTCTCATTCAACCCAACTCTCAAGACATAACAGAAGGAAAGGCAAACTCCTTACTCCCCACTGCCACTTCCAGACCACTATTCTTCTACTGTCCCTCAATAACCTTCCCTCCTGCAAATCAGCACAATCCATTTAGACCACCTTTTCCCCAACATCCTCACTGTTATTTGCTTATCTTCAAGTCCCTTTCTTCCAATTTTCTCAGTGACCTCAATCCAGTCTTCATTCTCACTGCTCTCTATGCCATTGTCATCTGGGACTAATATTTATGATGATTAAATTGACGATGTCCTTCACAGGCATATGCTGGTAAATCTTTACAATTAGCTCTCTGGGTAGGGTGAGGAGGGGATATACTCATATCATACTTTTTAACCTGCACTATTAAGATTTTCCCTTTACTTTCTTAAGTCTACACCATCATCAGAACAATAAATAAAGCCTTGATTTATAGCATTTGCCAATTTCTGAGTTGCAATTGCTCTCACTGGAAATTTAACAATGGCTTTCAAAAGGGAGCCAGTTGGTGCAAGCTAGTCTCAGCCCTGCCCTTGTAACCCATTGTCCACACAATTATATGTACCAGGAGTATGTGGAGAGAAATGGGGTAAGAACACAGGGTGACAGGGAACTAGCAAAACCCCTTTGCTCACAAGGGGAAGAGATTGAAGTTCAGATATAACCTACCTAGACTGATCCATTCTGAACATCCACAGTGCCTAGAATCTTGTGATAAGGGTGTTCCCTGGGTGGACTATCTGAACCCATTCTGGTCCTCTTGAGTTCTTAGAAGTCTGCTGGTTCCCATAAGTCTGTGTCCAGCTACCACCAACTTCATGCACCTACATAAGAGATTAGACTAAGAAAGCACCTCAAAGCCCATTACCCTACATTTTAAAGATTCCACTGTCTACAATCTGAGACATATTAGTCAACTGAAGCCCAGAAAGAGAAGAATCCCTTGGTGGGGGGTAGTAGGGCTGAGATTGGAGCTCAGGTTTTGACTCTTCTGACTCCAACGCCAACATTCTCTTCACTACATGATAATCATTTTGTAAGACTACAGCCTTTTGTCATTAAAAGAGCAGCAGTCCCAGGCTGGGGGCCTTGGGTTTACATATACCATTACAATAGAGACTTTCATTCAGAAAGGTCAAGACTGACCACAGCATCCCAGCCCATTGCCAGTCATCCAGACTTTTTTCTTGCCACTGGACTCTAAAGACTCTGGAGGAAAGAGTGAGGGTGACAATTTTGTGTAGCTCTGCCTCACTTAAATCCAATTCATGCCAAGTCAAGACATCACCCCTATGATGCCATTGGTCCTCTTTGAAAATGAAGAATGGACAACAACAATAACTATCATAATCAAAAAGACCCATAAATGCCAAATGGAGGCAACCTATTTGATGAATCTTAGAGATCATTTGCTAGATAGTATTTCAAAATACTTTAAAGACCATGAATTTAGTTTTAGAAAATTTAGTTTTGTTCCTTTCTCTCCATCTATGTGACCCTAGGAAAATCATTGAATCTCTCTGGACCTCAGTTTTCTCATCTGTGGAATGACAGGGTAGGAATAGATGACCTCCAAGGTCCTGACCAATTATTGATAGATAGATAGACAGACATATAGATGATAGACAAAGGGATGGATTGATGGATGGATAAAGAGATAGACATAGAAAAAGAAATAATAGATATAAATATGTCTATAAACATGTATGTGTATCCATATATATTTATTATCTATGAATATATTTAGATAATATCCAAGGTCTCTTCCAGCTATCTCTCTTCATATGTATGTGTGTGCATGTATATGTATATGTGCATAGATATGTGTATGTGTGTGTGTTTGCCATTTCCTTCTCCAACTCATTTGACAGATGAGGAAACTAAGGCAAACAGAGTTAAGTGACTTGCACAGGGTCTCATAATGAGTGTCTGAAACTATGACTGTTGAGGAACTAGCATATTTAGGAACCAATATACTAGAAACAAAACAATAGGGATTCCCCATTAAAAAGGTGAAGGAAGAGACCACAAATCTCTAGATTTTCCTGACCAATGCTGAGATTTAAGTTTCATCATCTCACAATCTGGATTAGAGGTCCTGGACAAGGGGTTAGCTGCCAATTACAATATGAGGAAGGAGAAGAGTCGCCTGACTGTGTGGGCCACCGCCTGTCAAAGAAAAGGAATTCCTGGGCCATTGTCTATATCAGTTCTGGTAACTTTATACCTCAGGAGGTCACTGGGGCTTTCAGATGCCAGTTAACCACAAATGCTACTGGAGTCAGATCAAGGCCTTTGAAGTTTAATTGTCCTGGCTCAAACGCCCTGCACCTCTGCTCCCCTGAAGATTCATGTCCTTCACATTTATGACTTCTGCAAGCTCTTCCTGTGTGGTCCATATGTTGTAAGACTAATGATATTCCCACTTTACCATTCAGAAATTTTGAAATAATAATGATTAATAATAATAATAATTAGATTTAGAAACTACTTCAAGATTTATAGAGTGCCTTACAAATATCTCATTTTATCCTTACAACAACCCTAGGAGGAAGGTGCCTCACTATCCCCTTTTTACATTTAAGACAACTGGGGCAGAAAAAAGTTAAGTAACTTGCTCAAGGTCACTAGATAGCAAGAATCTGAAGCTGGACTTAAACTCAGATCTTCCTGAATTGCTTTGATACTTTAAGGATTCATGATTTCACTGATGTGGGTACTACATCCATCAATTGAGCAAGTCAATTAATCAAACATTTATTAATCACTCATGGGGCAGCTAGGTGGCAGAGTGGAACAGAATGCTAGACCTGAAGTCAGGAAAAATCATCTTCATAAGTTCAAATCTGACCTCAACCACTAACTACCTATGTAGTCCTGAACAAGTCATTTAATCCTTGTTGTCTCAGTTTCCTCATTTGTAAAATGAGCTGGAGAAGGACACAGCAAACCGCTCCAGTATCTCTGTCAAGAAAAAAGGGTCATGAAGAGTCAGATTCAACTGAAACAACTGGAAAACATATGCCAATCACTGTTTTAGGTTCTGGGGATTCAACAACAAATATGAAATAGTCCCTTCCATACAGGAACCAACATTTTATAGGAGAGAAATATCATGCATGTTGGTAAGCCACCATCAAACACATACAAAGTGGTCTTTCTATATTGGCTGAGAACATCAAAAAAGTTAACACAGAGATGGATGTACATGAATCCTGAAGAGAGTTGGGGTCTAAAGATAGAGAAGTAAAGAGAGAGAAGATTTCAGGGATGAAAGGACAGCTGGTACAAATGGAGAGAGACACAAGATGGAGCTTCATGAATACGGAAGAGCAAGAAGGCCGATTCAACTGGGTCATGGAGTGATGGGAAACAATGTATTATTTACCTAGAATAGAGGTTTTTATTCTTTTGTGTATCAGGGACCCCTTTAACAGCCTAGTGAAATAGAAGGATCCCCTTCTCAGAAAACAACAACAACAACAACAAAACACTTAAATAATTGAAGGAAATGCAAAATTTAAGTTAGAGGTGAGTGAAAATAAAAGTGACTTTTTTTTCACCTAAATTCACGGGTCTCTGAAATCTACCCATGGACTCCAAGTTAAAAGATCTAGAAAAGTTTGGAGCCAGATCATTAAAATTCTACTTTATCCTGGAGGTAATAGGGAGCCTCAGAAGCTTCTTGAAGTGAGGAGTGCCTCATGTTCTAAGAATGCAGGTTTCTCAGTTTTTTTGAGGGTGGTTTAGAGAGGAGAGAGGTCAGATTCAGGGAGACCAATTAGGAAACCATTGCAATAGTCCTGAGGAGAGATGATAAGGGACTGAAATAGAGTTCTGTCTACATGAGCAGAGAGGAAGGGCCAGTGGTAAATGATGCTATCAAGTTAGAATAGAATACAGATTAAATCCCCTCCATAACTTAGTTGTCTTCAAATATTTTTCAGGTCTTTTTAAAAAAGCATCTTTTGTTGGCCAGCCTTGTGATGAGTCTCTCAAAACCTTGTAAGGCTGGTCTTCAGATGACTCAACGATTTGGTCTCTGTTTAAATCTTTCCCAACTTGGTTGGACCTGCCAAAGCTTGTGCTTTGCTAATCTGAGCCTTGAAAACCCAGGGTCAGTGCCACACTGCTGTGAGGCATCAGAGAAAGACTTTATTGGAAGTTCATAAAGAACAAGACAAAATTGGATACAGCTGATGACTCAATAGTAAGGAAGGTAACACCCAATTCTACCAGTAGTTTAAGCTATGGTATCCTTCACATCCGCCTTCCACATCTTTATTGATGAGTATGGCATCTAGGTGGTAAAGTGGATAGAGTACCAGGCTTGGAATCAGGAAGACTCATCTTTCTGAGTTCAGATCTGGCTTCACATACTTATTAGCTGTGTGACCCGGGGCAAGTCACTTCATTCTATTTGCCTCAATTTCCTCATCTGTCAAATGATCCGGGGAAGGAAATGGCAAACCATTCCATTTCCTTTGCTAAGAAAACCCCAAACAGAGTCATGAAGAGTCAGACACAACATAACAACATAATGGTACCAACTGTTGGCAAGAGAAGTGTTACCGCATGTAATTTCTTTTTGTCATTAATTACTTAGGTGAGTGAAGAAGGAAAAAAATGCACCTTCAAAAGCCCAGTTTCTTCTCAGAATGGCACCCTCTCTACTCCAGAGAACAGAGAAGGAATCAGCCAAAGGGCAACACCATCAGTACTTCAAATTAGCTACCTGTGTGGGAGCACCTGGCACTGAAGAGGGTCACTCCACTGAAGGTCATAAAAAAAAAAAAACATATATTTAACAAAGCAAACAAAAAACAGCCCTTTAAAACACTTCTTCCTCATCACATGGACTTTCAATGTCCAGTAAAAAATAAATCCCCAAACAGCAGAAGCTAATTCAGCATGGGGCCCTGTTTCCCATTTCCTTCCCTTCCTTCTTCCTGCTAATCTTTGTCAGAGGAAAAGGAAATGGTTAAAATGCCATTTAAAGGTCCTTTTCAACACTTTCATCACTAGTTTCCTTTCTTTCCTTCTTCCTTTTTCTTTTGAAAAGAATGAGGGCCCTTTCGGTTTGCCAGTCCGCCCCAGTGGAATGAATCAGAGAGTGATTATGGAGTTGGAAGGAACATTAGTGATTGTCTTTCCCCCTAACAACCCCTCCCCTCATTCTAAAGAGGAGGAAATGGAGGCCCAGAGGAACTTGCCCAAGCTCATCATATTGTAACTTGAGATTATCTAAGTCCCTGGTTACTTTCCATTGCTTGTATGTGGTTCAGTCACATTTTTTTTCTCTCTGCACTTAATTAGACTGTTTATGGGACCATAAAACCAGCGGTTAGAATGGATACCAGTGGCCATCTATTCCAACCACTGCTAGAATGGACCTCAGAGACCATCTATTCCAATAACTAGTAGAATGGACACCATTTCTATGGACACCATAGAGACAATTTATTCCAATCATTGGTAGAATGATCACCCAAGACCATCTATTCCAATCTTCTTCATTTTTACAAGTGAACAAAAATGGGCCCTGGAAAGGATGCATAAACACCCACATACACATACACATACACATACACATACACATACACATACACACGCACATGCACATAAGCATACACAATACACATATATACACATACATATAACCACAAACACATATACATGCACATACACGTACACGTACACTTACATGTACATATACATATACACATACACAGTACACACCCACATGCACACGCACACACATACACATATACATACATGTGTGTACACATATGCACATGTGTACACATATACATACATATGTGCATACATGCGTATGTACATATGTGTGTGCATATGCATATATACATATGTGTATGCATATGCACATGCATATACATATATGCACTCAAAGCCACAGAAGTAAGAGATAAAAATGTTGAGTGTAGAGAACAATTAATTGGTCAGTTTGGCTGGCACATTGAGTTCATAAATGGGAGCAATATCAAGTAAACCAGAAAGCTTTGTAGGGTAGGGATAGCAGGGTCTTCTTCCTCCCTTAAGGATTGGCTTAAGCCGACTCACATAGGGAGGACTCATCTTCCTCATGTTCCCACATCCTTAGTGCGATCATGTTTTCTATAGACTCTAGAGCTAAATGGAACCTGAAAAATCATCTAGTCCATGGTGGAGGGCATAAACTTATTTGTTTGGTTTCTAATATTTTGATACATGTATTTCAATACAATAGTTTTCATTGGTACTCCTATATATTATATTCTTTGCATTTAAAAACTTACTTCTGAGATGGGGTCCCATTAAGTTTAACCAAATTGCCATAGGGATCCATGGCACAAAGAAAGTTAAGAATCCCTGATCACATTGAACCAAGTAATTTTACAGATGAGGGAAAAAAAAGCTTAGAGAAGAAAGAAATATTTTTGAAAGAAAAAATAGTTTCTTAAATGTTTACTATGAGAAAGACACTGTGTTAAACATTGGAGATACAAATAGAAAAGTAAAATGGCCACAACTGTCAGGGAACTCACATTCTAATGGAGGAGATAAAAGCTGTAGCATCCCACAGTCCTTTACTAAGGTAAAGTCAATGGTAATACATTTTCTCTAATGTCTTTTCATGGAAAATTGCTCTATGTTTGACTTTTGCCTTCGAGGTGCTAAGTTTCACATATAGTTGTTTGAAACTTGAGAATGTCCAGGTTGGTGATTACGATGGAACTTGGCTTCAAGGAGTGTCAGGTGGCTCCAGAAAAATAGATTTGGAACAATAATGTACCAAGTAATGGGGAGTTAGGGCCAGAGTCAACCAGTCGGTCAAGTAGTATTTATTAAATACCTACCATGTACCAGGCACTGTGCTAAGCACTCGGGGTACAAAAAAAAAGGTTAAAGCGACCTTGCTCTGAGCACTTTACAGTCTAATGGTAAGAGAACATGTGAGCACCTATCTACCAAGTATAATACACACAAGCTATGTGCTGGATAAATTGTAGATAATCAACAAAATGAAGGCAGGTTTGGAGGCAACTTCAAACACTTCTTCCTAGCAATTTTGTTGTTCAGTTGTGTCAGTCTCTTCATTTGGAACTTTCTTGACAAAGACAAATGGTTTGCCATTTCCTTCTCCAGTTCATGTTATAGATGAAGAAACTGAAGCAAAGAGGGTCTTGCCCAGGGTCACACAGCTAATGAGTGTCTGAGGCCAGATTTGAACTCAGGTTTTCTTGAGTCCAGACCCAGAACTCTATCCAATGTACCACCTAGCCTCGTGAGAGAGTAAGCTCTCCCTCACCGGAGATCATCAAGAAAAGACTAGATAACCACTTGTCAGGGTTTTTATAGAAGGGATTCCTACTTAGGAATGGGTTGTAATATGCAACGTTTAAGATCTTTTCCAGTTATGAGATTCCATGATTCTAATATGTAGCCTAGAAGGTAGAGAACATTTTAAGGATTTTCCATTATATCCATCTTTTTTCTTTCTTCAACATTTCAAGTATGAAAGTTAATCATGTAGCAAAATATTTGTACTACTTAGTACATAACATGCTATGAAAAGATTCCATTGACAAAATCACACAGCTAGTAAAGTGACAGATCCATTATGATGATGATCCCCAAGTTCAAGCATCTTTCCACTATGCTAGGTGGTCATCTCAGTGTCAAAACACAAATGTTTCTAACTGAGTTTATTATGAGCTTGTCCCAAGCCCTCTTGATTCTAGTGCCTTCCCTCTGTTGACTATTTTCCATTTATCCTATATATAGCTTACTGGCATATACATGTTTGCATGTTGTTAGATGGTATGTGATTGCGAGCTTCTTGAAGGCAGGGATGGTCTTTTGACTCTTTTTGTAGCCGTAGGGCCTTAAGATAGTGTCTGGCACAGATTAGGCACTTAATATTTATCAGCTTGAATTGAGATGATACTGCCCATAATGTTCCACCATTCTCCTCCATAACAGTCTGAAATGAGTTTATGTTTTGAGTCAATGTTGCCCTTGGCTGTCACACCCTTTCACTTGGCAAAGAGATCAAGTGTTGGCTGGTGGAGATGGTTTCTGGACTCTTTTGGCTTCTTCTTTGTTATGATTGCTTTATACTGGTTAAAGTTAATGAAGGAAATGGTAATAGTCCATGTCCATGTCTTTTCCTTTAGTTCCCATACTTTGGCATCAATAGTTTCTTTGAATAGGTCTAGTTGGAGCTTTTGTAAATTCATGCTTAAGTAGATTGCAGCATGTTCTTTGCATATTACCTTATAAACCAAGGATGCCTTATACACAAGAAGTGCCATAACAAGGAAATGTATTATCAGAAATTAGAGGTGTCAGTCATTGCTGGACAACCAAAGTGTTGTAGTGATACCCACAGATGTTCAAGACCTAGAGGAAGATGTTGGTGTGTTGAGAGTTCCTCTAAGAGATATTCACGGGAAAATGTGGAGAAGAATCTCAAAGGAGGAAACATACTCCAATGGAGGAGACTTGGGTAGGAGTATCCTTAGATTTAGACTGGAAACCTACTTTAGAGACCATTGAGTCCAATTTCTACATTTTACAGATGAGGAAACTGAGGTTGAGATGTTAAGTGACTTGACCAGTGTTGCACAGATATAAGTATTTGTGGGAGAATTTAAACCAAGATCTTCATGACTCCAAGCCTAGTGGTCCATCCATTGTACCACCTAGCTGCCTCTTGTATAGCTTGTCCCTCCCTACCTCAAATACTTTGTCCCAAGGGAAAATATTCATAATTATGTATCTGAATAAGGGGCATGAGAAGGTCTTGGCTTTCCCAAAATTTTGCATTGTTTTGCCTACCCCTGATATAAATTTACCCTAAGGTAATTTTAGCTGTGAACTGTTGTTCTATCTTTACTTTTGGCATAGAAAATAAAGATGTATTGATTTTGGCTCTCCCTATTTGCCTTTTTATACTCATGTTGCTGTTGAAATTGGAGGTAACCTACTTTCCACCTCAAGCCTTCTGGGTATTTTTCCTCTCTAATACATTGATTGTGTATTCTATGTTTTATAGTTATCAATTCCTCTGTGAAATCCAATGCCTCACTGTGGCATAGAGGAGACACTAAATTCTTAAAGTCTACAATAATGAAGTTCTCTTTCTAAACTAAATTGGAAGCCTTAGAAAATTGGAAGGCTATAAGTACAGCTCCAGTATGGGATTATATGTCAGTCAACCAAGAATCAATGTGCCTAAATTTGGAGAGTCACATCACCAAGCTGGGCTCAGACTCACTGATTCTATGCTTTCCTGGGAGTCTCAAAGTCTGTTTACTGAGCTACTGAGGGGGTTTCAATGGAGGGAATAATCCCAGCAACAAAATAACAAATGTTTGATTTATCTATGTATGTGTCATCTCTTCTGTCCCAGATTATAAACTTCTTCTGGCAAGGACTGTGCTTTGCCTAATCACCCAGAGCCCAGCACTACACAAGGCAGGTGCTTAGAAATGTTTGTTATATTTGAATGAAATAACAATTTTAACAATAATGGTGATAGTAATAATATTCATATATAATAATGATGATAGTAATAATATTCATATATAATATTCATAATTCATATAACATTAACTATGTACCAGGCACTGTGCTAAGCATTTTACAAAGTTCCCATTCAGTCCTCACAACAACTGTTGGAGGCAGATGCCTTTATTTTCCCTGCTTTGACATATGGAGAAACTGAGGCAATTGAGATGAAGTGACTTACCCAGGGTCACACAGCTAGTAAGTATCTAAAGCCAGATTTGAACTCAGTCCAGGTCCAATGCTCTATCCACTGTGCCAACCAGCTGCCCGAATGAATGAACCAACGAATAGGGCTTTGTACACTAGACACGTAATAGTGATTCACTAAATTGAAGCTCTGCACCTGGGAAACCACAGGATCCTCTTTTTCTATAACTAGTCTGCCAAATCAGAGTAAGAAACATGATTTGGACTGCATTGATTTCTCTCCCCACTTTTAGATTTTCTGTGGCAATAAGATACAGGAATGAAAAGCGGCATCATATCATGGGAAAAACAGAGGCTTGGGATCAGAGAATCTGGGGTTCAGTCCTGTCTCTGCTATCTGCCCATTGTCTGGCCTTAGCAAGGTCCCTGGACCTCTCATAATCATCTCCCATAAAGCTTTTCTGCAGGCCAGTTCCTTCCTCTGCAAATTGGACAATATATTATAATAATCACCATGAGTTGTACAGCAATAGAGGCTAGAGAATCAGCTTCAAAGCAAGAAAGGCTTCTGTGTGAGTCCCCTCTCACATAATCCTGACTGTGTGACCCTAGGTAAGTCACTTATCCTCTTAGGGTCCTAGGCAACTCTAATGTAATAAATCACAGAGAACAGATCAGCCTCCCCTGAAAGAATTTCTTCACCTGGGAGCTCCTTAATCACTGATTCAACCCTTATCCCCATTATAATAATCATCAGGACAAGTGACATTTATAGAGCACCTTTTTAAGGGTTACAAAGTATTTTATAGTGAGGTCCCAATTAGTGTGAATAATGAATCTCCTGAAGTCATTGCATTCACACTATTTGAAGTTTTAATTATGTAAAATATAGTAACTGGTTCCAGTACAATGGAAATGTACAGTGTGAATTTGAGTAAGGGAATCACTGGAGATTCATTATTTACACCAATGGGGACCTAGCTTTATACATATTTTGAGCCTCATGGTAATCCTTCTAGATACTATTATACTATTTAAGTATCACTTTCTATTTTTACATTTGAGGAAACTGAGGCTCATAAAGGTTTGGTGACTTAACCAAGTGCGCTCTCTCTCTCTCTCTCTCTCTCTCTCTCTCTCTCTCTCTCTCTCTCTCTCTCTGTGCCACAAATATACATGTGGTGGAGGAAGGATAGGAGGGGTGAGCAGGGGTTCTCTTGTCTGTCTCATTAGCCTGTATTCACAAAGATCGGGCTTGAGATTTTGCTTTCAAGAAAAAAGAACACCTCTTTTCTTGAGCATGGGAAGATGTGTCCTGGCTTGCTTATCACTAGCAAAAATTTAAGCATTCCAGTAATTGAGCAACTCCACAAGCAAAGTGTTTCCCAGGCAGGCATGCTGGCAGCTCAGTGCTCAAGACCTTTCATTCACTTTTGACACTTGAGATGTTATTACAGTTACTCACTTGTTCAACAGTGCCATTTCAGTGATGAAGAAAAAAATAAGGAGTCAGAAGGCTTGGGTTCAAGTCAGGACTCTTGACTGGCAGTAGGACCTTGGGCAACTTACTTGACCTCTGCTTGCCTCAGTTTCTTCATCTGTAAAATGAGGAAGATAGATCCACCTATAACATGCTGTGACTTGTTAAGTTCCTCTTATGTATAAAACCAAGCATCGGCGTGCCATGGTGGAAAGAGATCCAGCTGAGGAATCAGGAAGACTTGAATTCCAATCTTACCACTAACATCTTTTCCCTATAAAGGGAAATATTGGTCTAAATGCTTTCAAAGATCTCTTCCATCTCTAAATCTATGATTCAGGCAACACATCAAGGAGATAAGTGTCAATGATGGCATAGTAAGAGGGCGTTCCCTAAACTGATGAAATTGCAGGTCTGGACCCATGTGTAAAGGAATACTGTGATAGAAAAGGCAGAATCCCTTCCCTCAAAGATTGTTAGTGCAGAAGTTGACACATACAGAAATAACTAGATCATAGCTCGAATGTGGTAATTCTAGGAGAATGTGCATCCACAATGAAATCTCTAAGAATATTCCAAGTGCTTCATAAAATCACATTAACTGTCACATCTAGTTCTAAAGTCTATAAAGCTTTACATGAAACATCTCATATAGACGTCATTATAATAAAAACAAGCATTATTTTTCCCATTTTAGAGATGAGGAAAGTGAGTCTCGAAGTGTTTAAGAACCTTGCCTTTAGTCGCATAGACAGTATCAGAGGTAAGATCTGAAACTAGATAGATTTCTGACTCCAAATCCAACTCTTTCTATCCCTCTCTCTCTCTCTCTCTCTCTCTCTCTCTCTCTCTCTCTCTCTATATATATATATATATATATATATATATATATGTGTGTGTGTGTGTGTGTGTGTGTATACATATATATTCATGTGCATGTATATACATATATATGCATAAATATACATGTACAAATATCCATCCACACTGAAACCTCAAGCATTTCATAACATCATATTAACTGGTACATCTATCTCTAAAATATGCAAAGCTTTACATGGAATATTCATTTGGACCTAACTATAAGCATTATTGGGCAGCTAGATGGCACAGTGAATAGAGCACCATTCCTGGAATCAAGAGGAGCTGAGTTAAAATCTGGTCTGACACTTAGTAGCTGTGTGACCTTAGGCAAGTCACTTGACCTTGTTTGCCTCAGTTCCCCATCTATAAAATGAGCTGGAGGGGAAAATGCCACATCACTCCAGTGTCTCTGCCAAGAAAAATCCAATTGGGCCATGAAGAGTCTGATATAACTGAAATGACAGAACAATAATACCGAGCATTATTATTCCCATTTTAGAGATGAGGAAAATGAATCTCAAAGTGTTTAAGAACCCAGAGGTGGGATTTTAACCAAGATTTCTGACTCAAAACCCAAAGTCCTATTCAATGTATTATGTATGTGTGTGTAAACGTGTGTATATACACTCATACATGCACACATGTATGTAGATATACATATGTGTGTATATCTACAACATGTACATATACATCCATGTGTATACACGCATGCATGTCTATATATCCATAACTATATATATATATATATATATATATATATATATATATATATATATATATATATAGTTTTTAATACATGCAGCCTGGAGCAGCAAGCAAGCTAGTATTATCTATACAGTGCTTCAATGTTTGAAAAACAGTTTAAATATGTTGCCATATTTGAGATGGATTGGAGAGATGCCTATAGAGTTGATCTAGTCTAAGCTTCTCATTTTAAAAGATTAAGGAAACTGAGGCTCAGGGAGGGGAAGAGACCTGCCCAAGGTCATGAAGACAAGACATAGCAGAGCCAACTTTCCCTGTACCTTCTGACTCCAAATCCAGACTGGCCAAGTGAAGAAATGCAGCGTTGGCAGCCGAAAGCACTCACTGGTCACTGAGAATGTTTTAAAGGCAAAATGCTTTTTAGTGGGACACTGCTTCGTTCCAACCCAGACTTTAGGGTTTAGTTTCCAAATTTGCATTCTTTTGAAAGCCTAGATAAAAGTATGGCATATTTCCTACTTCCCTGGCTGTTTTGACAGCACTCATGTTTAGTTAGCTTTTTGGCCAGGTTGGGGCATTTTATAGGGGGTGCTGGGGTTATTTTCTTAGTTATTTAACAGGAGGAAACAAGGATGGGTGAGTTTAATTTCTCCATCTCAGTCTCTTTCTTGAAATGTTAGCTAACTTCTACCTTCTTCCCCTGACTAATTGCCCACAGTCCTTTGCCTGGTTTATCCCACTTTTTCCATGGTAACTCAATAGAGTTAACTCAATAGCCAATAGGTTTTCATCCATGATAAGTATTTAATAACCAGCTCTAAAAGAACTTTAACACGCTTTTATGTTTGATCCGCATTATTAACATTTTTCATCACTTTCATAAGTTTAGAAATCAATAAAACATTAAGTCATGCTTTGATTTGTAACTTTTCAGATTTCTCAAGTGTAAATACTCATGTTGAAAATTTAAAAATGTGAAAAAATAACAATAGAACATTTTAAAATATGGTTGATTGTGTTGGAGCTGGCTTCACCACACCTCTCCCTCCATCCTTTGACTCAAAACTCTGAGGTTTGGGGGAATTGGGACAAGGGTGTCACCTACACTGGGACCCAAACATCTGGTGAGAGCTTTTAGCTCCCTTCATTTTTGTGATATTTATTAAATTTATCAGTTACTGTCCCTGTAAAATACTAAGTCTCCTATGTGGTAGAATATTTGCCACTCACCCAGTGGGCTGAGATTCTTGTCTGGCTATTTTCTCCCATTAAAAGGTGGAATATGATAAGTCATAATCATTCCTTTGAGCTTCCTGGTTTGGTTCCTCCTATCTTCTGGGCCCCTTCCTCATTCCTTGCCTTTGAAGTGTATCTAAGCCCTTAGTAGCTAGAAGACCACACTTAAGTTACACCTCTTAAGCATTCTGATCTCTGTCAGCGGTCTTTGAATTGCTGACACTTTGGCAGGCCGTTGGCCTTTCCGAGGGGGCTGTCCTCTGTGTGACCTTCTGCCTTTCTGAAGAAGACACCTGACACCTCAGATGGAGGGGGGTCAGAGGAAGGGAGCCCTGCCCCGACTCCATCAGCTGCCAGCAAGCCAGTCCGCTGCACGGGAAACAAGCAGCTGCACCATCTGTCATAGCTTCTTATTTGTGTCTCCTTTTAGAAGCTTGCTTTGGGGTGCAGGGAACTTCCCCCACTCTCCTGCTCCAACCCTTCCCCTCCCTCCTGCAGGAGATTATAAGTGTAGAAGAAGAGGGCTGGGGCCTGTCTGATGTGGCTTCCCAGCTCCTAGATTGGAAACACTAGCGGGGACCATGGATCACAGATTCAGAGCTAAAAGGAAGCTTGCAAGTCTGGTGCTTGTAAGCTTCTGGAGAGTTAGGCTGGTTTGGGGCCTTTCTTTGTGTCTCTAGCACTTTTTTGCTGTTGTTTATTTGGTTCTGTGGGATTCCTCATGACCCCTATTTGGGATTTTCTTGGCAAAGATACTCGAGTGGTTTTCATTTCCTTCTCCGGCTCATTTGACATATGAGGAAACTGAGGAAACAATGTTAAGTGACTTGCCCAGGGTAACACAGCTAGGAAGTGTCTGAGGCCATATTTGAACTTCCTGACTCTGAGGTCAGTTCTCTATCTGGTACGACCCACCCCATCAGGAGCTTAATAAATGCTTATTAGCTTACTGATTGATTATACTAGTGACACTCAAGGGGATCAGAACAAAAGAATTCTCACAGGATTTGGTGCTAGAAATGTGTCATCCTGTACATCAGAAAACTGAATTCCAAGGTCATACAGCTAGAAAGTATTAGAGCCAAAGTTGAGAATCCAGGACCTCTGGCTGTAAAGCTAAGGCTCTGTCCACTGCATGCTGCTGCTTCTGCTCTCCTTTTAGGGGTGAGCTACATGTAGGGAGAAAGATGAGGTGCTTCTATGTGAATTAATCATGTGTTAGGAGCAAGCAGCTCATCATACTGGAGCTGTCCAATTGGACATGACACCAGCACTTGAGGAGAAGCTTCTTTTTTGGAGAAAACACCATGGAATAAAGGGTAGACTTGGACCTCTTCCAAATGGGTTTTGTTCCTTCGAATTTCAAGGGGACCTGTTATAAGCCCATGGACCAGGTCGTGAGGACAGTAACTCATAGAACCACAGCAAGAGAGAGAGAGAGACAGACAGAGAGAGAGACAGAGAGAGACAGAGACACAGAGACAGAGAGACAAAGAGACAGAGACACAGAGACACAGAGAAAAAGATGTGAGTTTGTGCATGTGTGTATATGTGAATTGTACATATGTATAATATGCATATATGTATAACTTGAGCATACTTGATATATATTTACACATACATGTACACATATAATGCATTAGTATAATTTGTTTATAATATACATGTGTACGTTTATCATGACAGGTATATTGTTTATGTATATGTGTGTTCAGAAAGAGAGATGGAGAGGATTGGGTGGGGAGGGCTGGGAGGGAAGAGAGGGATAAGGGGAGGAGGAGAGGGGGGAGAGAGAGTGTGCTCTGGCTGCCCCTCCCAGCTCCAAACTGTCAAATCTGCCCCTCCAGAATCTGGGGGGGACCTGAAGGGTTTGGGAGGATCTCTGCTGCTATCAACTCATCCTTCCACATTGCCTGTGTTCCCTCTGTGGTTAGGTGTCAGTAACTAGTGCCCTAGTTCCATTACATCTATTAATTTTATTTTTTATTTATTTTTATTTTATGAAATTATTATTTTGAAGTTATAGCAAGAACAAATGAACAAACATATAAACATTGCCCCAGGCTCTCTCCAAGATACTTCCATCTGGGTTTTCACCATTGGCAGGGAAGAAGCTCTTTAGCTTCTGCATGTGGGAAATTGCATTGGCCAAGCAAGTAGGGGCTCTGCTTATGCACCAAATATCTGTTATTCATCTCTGCATGGGTATGCCAGAGCCATCTCAAACTAGCTCTCAAGATCTGATTGTTAAATATTAAGGGTGAGCATTCCCTCCTCTGAAATCAGCAAACACTACAATTCAGGCTTTGATTTATTGTTTTATTGATTGACAAGATTTCTTTTAAAAAATCATGAAAAAATGTTAATAATGCAAATAAATTTTAAAAGTGTGTCATATGTACATTTTGGGAGGGGAAGATCCAGTTGTTAAATTTTTACCAGCATACCTATGGTTGTTTGTGACTAGATAGTGAAAGAATAGAAGAGAAGAAGTCTTCAGATGGGGTCCTGATGGGGGCTTTTCTTGTCACTCCCTTTATATTTTTTTCAGCTATGTTATAAGATTAAGAAAAGCATTGTGGTGTAGGAGAAATAGCACTGGGCAGTGAAATAAGGAACCCTGAGTTTGAACCTTGGCCCAGACATTTCAGTAAACATTTGACCCTAAGCAAGTCAGTCCCACTCTTTGGTTCTCTGTTACTTCATCTGTAACACAAAAGGGGTTGAGCCCAACTCTGTGAGATCCTTTCCAGATCAAAAAACCTTAGAGACATTTTCCCTTTTGGTATTATTCTTTCTTACAAAGAGCCTATTTCACTTTCAGGATGATTCAAGAACTCTCTCTCTCTCTCTCTCTCTCTCTCTCTCTCTCTCTCTCTCTCTCTCTCTCTCTGTCTCTCTATCCCTCTCTCTCTCTCTGTCTCTCTGCCCCCTTTGTCTTTCTCTGTTTCTCTCTCTGTCCCCCCTTCTCTTCTCTTTCTCTGTCTCTGTCCATCTCTCTTTTCTCTTTCCCTCTTTCTCTGTCTTGCCTTTCTCTGTGTGTGTCTCTGTCTTTGTCTCACTCTTTTTCTCTGTCTCTGTCTGTCTCTCTTTATAGCTCTATCTCTGTATTTCTATCTGTCTGTCTCTATATTTCTCTCTCTGTCTCCCTGTCTCTCTGTCCCTGTCTCCCCCTATGTGTCTCTCTCTGTCTCTCTGTCTGTCTGTCTCCCTCCTTCCCTCCCTCCCCCCCACATTTTCTCAAGCATTAGAACTAGATTTTGTTTATTTGCATACTTGCTTTTCATTTTTCTTTGCTGAGTTCAGTTTATTGCACTGCATTTAAATTCCCAAACCTTGAAACTCCTGAAAGTTCTACCTTTTAACTGGACCTCTTGACATCCACCAAAGTGTCCCAGCCCTCCCTCTGCTCTGCTTGGCCCCTCAGGGTGTGTTCTGGGGTGTGGGGCGCGGTTGTCTTTTGGGTGAGTTTTTTTTAAATATGGCATGTAGGCAATGTCTAGAATATTGTGGTTGAAAACAGTAGGAGCCCTGGAAGACAGACAAGTCCTTTGATGGCACAGAGGACATTCTTCCACTTCCTCATTTGATCAGAGGCTCCTTTCAATACTATTTTTTCCCCAAAGACACCAAACGCCGCTATTCCAGGAGGTGACGCCACTGTTTTTCCCAGCACCACCTCAAAGTCATAGAATGTCAGTGCTAAAAGGGAACGTAGGTGTCATTACCATCCAAACCTATCATTTTAAAAACGAGAAAATTGGAGTCCAGGATGGCCTACAGTCCCATCGGCAATGACAGAACTGGAGAGTTGGGAGGGATGGCAGCAGTCCCTTCCAAGTCCCACATGATGGGCATCCCCAGGTAACACGCCTGAGCAGCCTTTGCTCCTGAGGCCCCAAGAAGGGGCCCCTATATCCTTCCAGACAGCTCGTTCCATTTGGGGCAGCTTTTCATGTTGGAAAGTTTGCCAGACATTCATCCAAAGCTGGCCTCTTTTCAACTATCACCCACTGTTCTTGGTTCTGCCCCTTGAGGTCAAACAGAACCAATATAATCACTCCTTTTCACAGCCCTTCAGAAACTTGAAGAAAACTATCACATCTCCCTTAGGTCTTTTCTCCAGCACAGCGCTCTGTGCACAATAACTTTAGAATTTGTAGTAGATAGGAAAGAGATTAAATTCATCTGGCCATGGTGGTGCATGCCTATAGTCTCTGCTATCAGGGAGGCTGAGGCTGGTGGGTCACTTCGAAATTGCAGTGGGTTAAAGTTGATTTGGGCATCTGTGCTAAGTACAGTACCAATATGTCTAGCCCCCAGGATCAAGGGCCATGAGCCTGCCTAAGGAAAGGCAAATGAGCCCAGGCCAGAAACACAACATGTCAAAGTTTCAGCAGTCAGACAGGGTCTGTGAATGGCCAGTTGTGCTTCCATCTTGAGAGAGATAGGGGGGACCTAAAAGGAAAAAAATAACAGAGAAAGAAATTCAATTCATCTTCTCTTCTTTTCATTATTTATGTGAATATAACATGCGGCAGTATGGCATAGTACATTGAAGTCTGGTCTTGAAATTGAGGAGACTTGAGTTCATTCAAGTCCTGTCTCTCTCTAACACATACCATGTGGTGTTATTATCCAGTGGTTTTAGTTGTGTCCAACTCTTCATGACCCCTTTTGGGGTTT
>WOXC01003101.1:0-71267 GCA_011680675.1 Gymnobelideus leadbeateri | reverse complement strand
TAGGTCTGAGCTGTGCAGACCCCACACGCTCTGCGCTCGACCTGTGCGGGCACTCTGGGCAACCTCCTGTGCTGGATTCTGCCACACTCTGTCTTCCTGTGGGCTCTGTCACTCCGGAATCCGCTCAGATTTACCCTTTTGGACTTAGTGACAGAGGAGCTCAGCGAGGTTACTGCTTCCTTTCCGCCATCTTGGCTCCGCCCCCCTGAATATAATTCTTTAGGGGGATAATGGATATTTAATGAAATAGAAGACTTTTAAGCATTAATGATGAAAAGACCAGAGTTGAATAGAAAATTTAACTTCAAATACATGATTCAAGAGAAGCATATGAAAAGAGAAAAGAGAAATCATAAGGGATTCTATAAGGCTAAACTGTTTACATTTCTACATAGGAGGATGATAATTGTAAACTCCTAAGAACTTTATCATTATTAGGGCAGTTAGAAGGAGGATACACAGACAGAAAGTACAGGTATGAGTTTACTATGATGGGATAATATCCTAAAAAAAATAAAATTATAGGGTGAGAAAAAGAAATGCAGTAGTAGAAGGGGGAAGTAGAATGGGGTAAGTTATCCCACTTGAAAGAGGTACAAAAAAGCTTTTATAATGGAAGGGAAGATGGGTGAATGACAAAAAATACTTCAATCTTACTCTCATCAACTTCACTCAGAAAGGGAATAATATACCCATTCAGTTGGTTACTGAAATTTACATTAACCTACAGGGAATTAGGAAAGGAAAGGGATAAGAGAAGAGAGCAGGGTTAATAGAAGGAAAGGAGGTAGTGATCATAAGATAAACACTTTTGAGAGAGAGAATAGGATAAACAAGGGGAAAATATGATGGAGGGAAATACACAGTAATCACAACTGTGAAAAAAAATTTACAGCAAGTTTTTCTGATAAAAACCTCATTTCTCAAATATATAGAAAACTATATCAAGTTTATAAGAATACAAGTCGTTCCCCAGTTAATAAATGGCCAAATCATACTTACAGACAGTTTTCAGATATAGAAATCAAAGGTATATGTAATCATAGGAAAAATACTCTAAATCATTATTGATTAGAGAAATGCAAATTAAAACAACTCTTAGGTACCACCTCAGACCTATTAGATTGGTTAACATGGCAGAAAAGAAAAATGACAAATTTTGGATAGGATATTGGAAAATTGGGACACTAAAGCACTATTGGTAGAATTGTGAATTGATCCAACCATTCTAGAAAGAATTTGGAACTTTGCCCAAAGATCTATAAAACCATGACCAAGCAATACCATTACTATGTCTGTATCCAAAAGAAGTCAAAGAAAAGTGGAAAAAAACTTAAGCATACAAAAATATTTATAGCCACTCTTTTTGCGGTGGCAAAGAATTGTAAATTGAGGGAGTGATTATCAATTGAGGAATGACTGAACAGGTTGTGGAATATTATTATACTACAAGAAATTACAAGCAGAATGCTTTCAGAAAATCCTGCAGACTTACACAAACTGATGAAAAGTGAAATAAGTAAACTAGGACAACATTGTATACAATAACAGCAGTATTGTATGATGATGAACTGTGAATGAATTAGCTGTTTTGATCAATACAATGACCCAAGATCATTTTAGAAGATTTATGATGAAAAGATGCTATCCTCCAGAGATAGAACTGATGGAGCATGAATGCAGATCGAAGCATACTTTTTAAACTTTATTTTTCTTGGGGAAGGGGAGAGATGTGTTTTCTTTTGCAACATGACTAAAATGGAAATGTTTCATATGACTGCATATGTATAACCTATATAAAATTGTTTACATCCTCAATGATGGGGGAGGGGACAGATCAAGCAAAATAATTTAAAATTCAAAATAAAAAATAAAGGTTAAAATTGTTTTCACATATAATTGGAAAAAATAAAATATTTTTAAAAAGAAATTTTAAGATGGCAAGGTTTTTAGCCTGGGAGCTTGAAATGGGGAAAATAAAAATAACTGAAATTGTTCTAGGATGTTTAGAGTTACAAAACATTTAGTATCTATTTTTCTTACTGAATCCCTAATAACAACTCTATTAAGTAAATTATAGAGAGTTCATTGTATTATTTTTATGAATAAAGAGACTAAGGTTTAGAGAATTTAGATGGCTTGCACCAGCATGACACAACTGGAAAGACTGAGACTAGAGCTGAGCCCAGGTCTTCCTTTCTCCATGCCCAGTACTGCATGCACTACGCTATATTGCTTTTCATTGGAAATATATATCAGTTGGGTAAGACGGATGGGGGAGGGGATGACTAGTTAGGGTTTGGCTATGCTGAGTTAAAATACAAATGATGTGTGGATAAATAGAAATCACATTTATATAGTGTTTTACAATTTACAGTGCTTTCCTTAAAACAATTCTATGGAACATGAAGTGCAAGTATCATATTCCTCATCTAACTGATGAAGAAATTGAGATTCATAGAAGTGAAGTTATTTACCCATGAACCCATAGCTAGTAGGTTTCAGAGCTGGACTGTGATCTTTCTACTATGCCGTGAGATGGGGAGGATTAGGAAGCAAATAATGCAAATTAAATAAGTAATAAAATACTATCAATAATTTATTTAAAACAAACTTCTAGGATACGTCTTGAACTCATTACACATTTAGCATAACTAATTGTTGACAGCTATGTGGTATGGTGTATCTGGCTTCAAACACTTACTAGCTGTGTGACCCTGGGCAGTTCACTTAACCTCTGTCTGCCTGTTTTCTTTCTTTCTTTCTTTTTTTTTTTTTTTAAAGCAATTGGGGTTAAGTAACTTGCTCAAGGTTACATGGCTAGTCATTATTTATGCGTGGGTGCTCATTTTCTGAGGCCAGATCTGATCTTGGGTCATCCCAACTCCGAGGCCGGCGCTCTTACTCACTGCGCCACCTAGCCGCCCCTTTAGGGCAATTGGGGTTAAGTAACTTGCCCAAGGTTACACGGCTAGGTTTTTGTGTGGATTAAGTGTCGGAGGCCGGCTCCGAACTCAGGTCCTTCTGACTCCAGGGCCGGCGCTCTATTCACTGCGCCACCTAGCCGCCCCTGTCTGCCTGTTTTCTTAACTGTAAAATGGGTGTAATAATAGCATGTAACTCCTAGGGTTTTTTCAAGTCAACTGAAGTTGTATTTGTGAAGCCTATTTAGCAGACTGCCTGGTACATAGGAGGTACTTAAATGTTTGTTCCCATCCCCCTTCTCTGACTATTGCACTACAATATTCACTGATTAGAATAATGACCCATATGTATTATAAGATCTTGATTTATCAAAGAAAGGTGAAATGTTCTTATATAGTTAATTACAAAAGAAAATGGACTTAAAAACAACAGCAAAATCTTTCAGCAGGAATTAAAATCCAAAGTTTTTTTTTCCCCTAGGTAACCCTACATTAATCAAAAAAGTTAAGTATATTAACCCATCCTTTGAGCATTTCACTTAATGGAGGTTTAATTTTACATTTTTTATGGTTATCAATTCAAGTAGAGAAATTAAACATGTAGTACCATAGTTGCTTCAGGAAAGTTGAGAAACTTTTCTAAGAGAGCTCTCCTAATATATTGGCTGGTAGAAAATGGACAAAAGGTTGTTCAAGTTATATTTAACTTCTGAAGTCAGGAACTGAAGAAAGTAGATAGCTAGGTGATATTCAGGGCAATAATTTAGGTACATGATCTCTTGTTCCTTCTGTTGTTCCTCTTCCATGACTTTCTAAGATTGTAGAGTAATTTAGTGTAAACTCAGATTTCTTGAGTATCAGTTAAAAAGCATGGAGAATACTACACTTGCAGAACTGTTCCTTAGCATCTGACCAGAGAACATTCTGTTCATTAAGCTACCCTTCCTATCCCATGATGTTTGAAGGCACCTCTTCTATCGTGTTCTTCTCCAAATGTCACTCATTCACCCTTCTCAGACATCCTGCTTTAGTTGTTGCTTATACTAACACATGATCATCATAGCCCCTGCACTTGCCTCTAGGAGAAACTAGACTTCATAAAGATATTTTCATGCTTGAGTTCATGCCTAGATACGGATGCCCTCTATCTTTGGGAGTAGTTTGGACTATTTCTCATAATCCTTTTTTTAAACCTCTTCCATTCTTTAGTTCAACTCAATCAAAACCACATCTCCTACCAAACAAGGGCTAAATACCATCACATCACCCTTCAGTCTTCAAAAATGGTCTATTACCTCAGGCATTTTCAGCCTGATGCTTCAATGAACTGAATGTAAAGATCTAAAATTAAACCAGCAATGCTCATCTACCTGACTCATGTCCATACATAAAGATAATTTCATTCTGATCACTTCTCAAATAGTATCACTTCTTATTCTACCAGGTCAAGCTTAGTAATGTAAGGAAGTAAGGAAACATTTATTAAGCATTGTGACAGGCACTGTGCAAAGTGATTTACAAATATGATCTCAATTATTCCTCAAAACAACCCTAGGAGGCACGTGCTATTGCTATCTCCATTTTGCTGTTGGGGAAACTGAGGCAGACAGAGGTTAAGTGACTCACATAGCTAGTAAGCATTCGAAGCAGGATTTGAACTCAGGTCTTCCTGACTCCAGGACCAACACTCTATCTACAGCACCACCTAGTTGAATCAAGGATACAGAAGTTAGTGGAAACAGTACAAGCGTTTTTTCCTGGGGAAGCTCAGCTTATTGAGGAGTTAAGATTCTTTTTCAAGTATCTCACTTTAGGGACCCCTTTGTATGGATGCTGAATGGATACAGAAGGATAGATAGGAAACATCAGGAAAAATAGGAAGAAAGAATTTCTTCTTTCATATGCATCAGTTCTACATACGCTCAGACACCAGATGAACAATTACGATTATAACAATAACAATCATAGCCATGACAGTAGGATGTTCGTCGCTCAGATCCCACCCCTCTCACATTTCCGGAAATGGTCACTCCCATTCATCCATACTTTATATTCTAGGACTTCTTCCCATCCCCACATTCCAAGCACTATCTACCCAGACCAGCCAAGAAAGATACCAGAATATGTGTGAGGCAGGGAAGCAGTATGAGACTACATCTAGTCTGTAGTTTCTCATCACTGTTCCTCATGCCCATAGGCATCCCTGAATGAGATGAGCATTGGGAGCCAGAGTCCTACATCCAGTCCTTATTGAATCAGGTTTTAAGATTACTCTGTTGAAGTTCTTGTAAGCTTTTCATAAGGCTGCTCATTTAAAAAAAATATCTATTGGGGCAGCTAGGTGACGCTGTGAATAGAGCCCTGGAGTCAGGAGGACCTGAGTTCAAATATGGCGTCAGACACTTGACACACTTATTAGCCATGTGACTTTGGGCAAGTCACTTAACCCCAATTGCCCTCCAAAAAAAAAGCAAAAAAACCAAAAATAAATAAAAAATATCTATCATAGTATTGGATAGCAGGGGATCACAAAACCTCCCCCCTCTTCTATCATTCTTTATTCCTACTTTCCAAAGTCCTTTGCCTACTGTTCCACCATATATTATGAATCCCTCTCACACTAATCTCTCATTCCCATTCCTTTGCTTTTCTTCTAAGCACTGCCTTGGTTACTCTGATTATAAGCCTCAGCTCTCGATCAAATTTCCACCTTCATGTCAAAACCAGTTCTTATGACCAACACCAGCCCTAGGTATTTTTCTTGATTTTGTTACATAGGACTGAGATGCTGTGATCTTGGTTGGACACTACTTCTCTCTCAGCAGCTTAAACCTCTAATAACTTGTGTAACATTATGCCTTACAAATGGGGTGAACATGACTTATGCTAATGACTAGCTTTCTGTAATTGAATCTTGTTAAGTGACTTAAAAGTTCTGCTCCACCACTTCAGGTCCCCTCCCAACCTTCCACCTCTAACTCCCTACTGCCTCCTACCTCCCTCTTTTTTTAGCTCCCTTTTATGTGTGGTCTACCCCCATTAGAATATAAGTTCCTGGAGGGCAATGTCTTTTTGCTTTAAAAAAATAATTTATAAAATAAAACAAATATTTCCATAACAAAAAATTCTAAAAAAAAAAGATTGCACATGAAACTGAAAATCTATTATGTACAGATATGTCTTTCTGCTTGTATTTATATTCCCAGAGTTTATCAGAGTGCCTGGCATACAGTAAGTGCTTAAAAATGCTCATTGACTTAGTAAATGTGTGCCAGGGGTGGGGAACCTGTGGCCTCAAGGTCACACATAACCCTCTAGGTCCTCAAGTGCAGTCCTTTGACTAAATCCCAATGTCACAGAACAAATCCCCTTAATAAAAAGATTTGTTCTGTAAAACTTGGACTCAGTCAAAAGGTCATACCCAAGGATCTAGAAGGGCACATGTGGCCTTGAGGACCCAGGTTTCCCACCCCTAATCTATGCTTATATTCTGCTAGCCACTCACTCATCCCATCATCTCTAAGAGCATATTTACTTTAACATTAAAAATGACAAAATCAAGTACACTTCAGATTTTGTATATATGTAGAAAAAAATCCTAGATTTTATTCAGTAGACTAATGGGAAACATTTAATACTAAAGAGACAATTTAAACTAAAAATGCAATCTACTAATCCTTAACCCTTAAAAAATGCAACAAATCTTTTATAAATTCTAGCTTTTTTCAGATCTGTTTAAATATTGATGTGCACATAAAGAATTCTTGTTATATTTCTTGTTTCTTATTAAATCTTGTGTTTATATATATTTATCCTCAAAACAATTTTCCATCATTGTACTGCAAATTGCTGATTTCCTAGTGTGATTTTCTACTCAATTAGAAAGTCAGAATAAGAAATGGTGATTTTTTTTCTATCAACTTCATATAATTATGACTTCTCACTGAGTTTCCACTATATTTCACTATATTTCTATAAGTGAAAAGAGTGGAAGGTAATTGCCCACTTTTAGAATGCTCATTTATTCACTCAACAAATATTTATATCATACCTAATGATGCCTGTAATCATGAAAGTACTACAGAATTTTAACTTTTGTAGAATTCATAATACCAATGAATAATTCTTGTTTAATGGTAGACATTAACTTTCAAACAGAAGTAGAAGAAATGAAATATCTGGGGCTAACTCTCATTTATTTTCTGATTGCACAAAAATGTTCACTTTGGCTCTTTTAGGTACAGTAGACTGGTCAATTTTCTTATATGCTTAGTACAGTACCAGGCACAAACTAGTATTTGGTTGATGCTTATCTATATTTATGGCACTGAATTTTATTTTATGAAGCCTGAAAGAGCCCTTTCTCAGGGCTTTTAACAAGAACTGCTTGGAGAACTAGAAAGTATTTTGGCAGAAATTAGCTTTAGGCCAGCATCTTATACCATATACTACAATAAACTCTAAATAGATACTCATTTCAACATAAAAAATTTCATAACACATAAAAAAGCAGAAAACGAAAATATGTACTTCACATAACTGTGGTTAAAGAGAACATTTGCTATGAAGGGATAGAGATCCTAAGAGATAAAATAGTCAATTTCTATCACATAAAATGAAAAAAAATTTTGCAAAAAGCAATTCAATGCAGCTAAAATAAGATTAGAAACTATCAAGTAGGAAATTTCTTTCGTTATCTCTAATCCAAAACACAGGGAATGGACACAATTACATAAGACCAAGAACCATTTCCCAATAGGTGTTTGATTAACATTTCCCAGTAGATAAGCATGTGACAAACATGGAATTTTTGGCAAAAGAAAAACACACCATCAACAACTATAATGTAATGTTGCTCCAAATCATTAACAATAATAATAATAGAAATTAAAACAAAGGGTGATAAAAATGGAAACAGGTAATGCTGGAGGGCCAGGTGGAAGAGAGCCATACTAATACAATGTTAACAAAGTTGTGAATTGGCCCAACCATTCTGGAAATACATGGGAAAGTATGTTAGAAAAGTTACTTTTGGCCCAATGATTACACTATGGAGCAAATACCTCAAGGAGGTATAAATAACAAAATATTCAAAGAACCAGTTTTTTGTAGTTAACAAAACAACTGGAAACAATATGGATGCCCATTGGTTTGGCAAGAACAAATTTAACTACATTGTGGCAACTGAATATTATTTTTCTTTGAAAAATGATAAACACTAATTCATAGAAACCTGGGAAGATTTTTTTGAAGTGACACAGAATGAAGAAGCAGAGCCAGGAGAAAAATATGTATAGTAAATACAATAATGTAAATTATCTTGTAACCTTCTGGTGAGCAGGTGAGCCCGTCAGTTTCTGCTCCTTTCTATTTCCATTCTCTTCTGGAAAGGGACAGAGCTGAATCCTCCCAGGCCTTTGCCATTATATGCTATGCATTATACATATCCTTCTGTGGTGCTTAGGGTATAATCTTTTCTTTGCTCACTGCTCTCTCCTCTCTACCCTCATCCTCTCTCACTTTGGAGACTGGAGATTTAATCAACCATACCCTGTTACAACAACGAGCTTGCTTTTAATCTATGTGAAATATGATAGCCCTCCGGTTCTCATGGTCACTTTCTTTGCTATTTTATGGAATTTATATCAGACAAAATGTTGGGAAAAATTCCTAACATTAGCTCTATGAATTAATTTAATTTTTTAAGTTTATGTATTTTCAACTAATCTCAGCTTTCCTTCACTCCTCTTTTCTTGTTATAAATACATAGATATACTACAATGCAAGCTTTCGTAATGAATTTTTAACCTGAATTTCATAATGAATTTTAACCTGAAGCAAATCAGGATAAAGAAAACAATTTAGATTTAAAACAACAACAACAACAACAACAAGAAAAGTATATTAAGACAGTGTTACCAGATATTAATGAAGAGGGGGATAGTTGAATAAATACACCCTCTGGAACAATCTTTGCAGTGGCCATTATGATCAGCAGTTGTATTGTGAGTATTTTGCAGGGATCCAATAGCTTACTTTGATTTCTCCCTTCTCTGCTTCAGTAAACTTCTGTCTCTATCTCTTTCTTCATCTCACTGTCTCTCTCACTCACTGTCTCTCCTTTTCCCTCCCTCCTCCTCTCTCACTGTCTCTCTCACAGACTGTCTCTCCTCCCTCCCCCTCCCTCCCTTCTCTATCCCCCTTTCCCCTTCTCTTTCTCAATCTCTCTCTTCTCCCCCTTCCTTCTCCTCCTTTTTACCCTTCTCCTTCTCCTTCTCCTTCTCCTTCTTCTTCTTCTTCTTCTTCTTCTTTTTCTTCTTCTTCTTCTTCTTCTTCTTCTTCTTCTTCTTCTTCTTCTTCTTCTTCTTCTTCTTCTTCTCTCTCTCTCTCTCTCTCTCTCTCTCTCTCTCTCTCTCTCTCTCTCTCTCATCTGTCTCTCTCTGTGTGTGTCTCTCTCCCCCACCCCTTTCTCTGTCTCTGACTGCCTCTATCTCTATCTCTCCATCCCTCCCTCTCTCTTTATCTTTCTCTCTCTCTCTTTTTTTCTCCAACTCAGCTGATGAAGTCCCAGGCAGAATTGAGAACAGCATTCCCACTGCTGCTCAGTCAATAAATATCAGTTAACATTGTTAAGAGCCTACTTTGAATCAGGCACTGTCTTAAGTGCTAGAGATGCAGCACCTTCTTCTTCCCACACCAAGCTCTCCTAAAGATAATTTCCTTTTTAAAACTCTTGGCTATGATTCCAATATATCTCCTAGTTCAAAGATCATAATAGTCCAATTTTCTCTAATGGCTGAGAGGAAACATATCTCTCTGAACTACAAATCTCAGAATGCCAGTCAATTCTTAAACCTTCATTTCAATAAAAAGACACCACAAAGCAATTTCATATACATTTCAATGAACAATCTTGGTCCCATAGAACTGTGAAGAGAACACACCTTTCTTCTCTCAGTAAAAAGATGGGATGGCCTTTACACTGTCAGAAGCAGGTGATGTGTCCATTAGCTTTCACTAAATGTTTTTCTTTGTGGCATGGAGTCAATCAATCAACAAGGATTTGTTAAATATCTACTGTGCCAGACTTGATGCTAGAGGGTTCAGTGCTGGGGGTGAGTTAAAATAAAAGGACCATAGTATTAAAGCAATAATAAAACATTTTTTCTTAAGTGTTCATTTGTCTCTCAAAAGAAATCTTTTTCACTCAGACTGTCATTTTCCTCTTGTTTTTCTGCTTAAGTTGTGGTATGCTTGTAAATGTTTAACAACTGTCTCTGGGGAAAAAATGTTCACTAGACACACTTTTAAGCTTAATCTGCATTAGTAACAGTTTTTTTTTAAGTCTAGAGATCAATAAAACAATACATCAAGCCCTGATTTGTAGCTTTTGTTTATTTCTGAGATGTAAATGCTCACAATGAAAATTTAACATCCAACTCTCAGAAGCTAGTTTGAACTGGTTCCAGCACACCTCCGTGTTTAAGGGACCATAACACTTTCTAAAAATTAAATAAACTTTGAAATGAAGAATTTTAGAGCTATAAAGGACTTTAGAGACCATTATTAGATTAGATCCATTCATTTTACAAATGAGGAAACTGAGACCGAAAGAGATGAAGTTACTTAACCATGTACAATCAGGTCAAGACCTCAGGTCAGTCAATTCCCCATCCAGCCATGCTTGCACTATACCACACTGCCTTTTATCCTAACATGAGAAAATATTCTAGAAATAAAATCTGAAGAAGACTCACCATCTTTCTGAATGGTATCTTCCATTATCCCTATTTGCATTTATGAAATTTGATTCACAGGAGTCTGGATAGATTTCTCAAGGTCTGAGAAGGTATCGATGACAGAACTCAGGATCAGTCCCATAAATCTAGCTTCCCAGATCCAGAAACACTAAGCTGTCATTATACATTCTACTATGGTAATAACTAAATATATTTTTTAATATCTTCACAGGCAATGAGATGTGTTCTCAGCTTTTTCTATCAGACAGATCAAGAAAGGAACTGTGGCTTTCAAGGCATAATTATTCTTAATATATCAAGCAAAATTAAAGACCATCTCTATAGGACATTTATAGATGAAGATATCATGTGTAGGTTTACTAATAAAGAGAACTGTTAGATAAATAGTAATAGTAAATAAGTAAATAGATTCAAATAATTTTAACAGATACAAATTAGTGGTTCTAACAAAAATATACATTCCTCATTGGATATGATGATCACCGAACAACCCTAAAAAAGCAAAATGGGGGTTCTGAGGTTGTATAAGATTAATGGAAATCAATTTAATTATTTTCAACCAAGTTCTGTCTTAGCATCTTTCCAAAGAGTCACCTATACACCCCGGGGTGAACTAGCTCTCTAATAAGAGGCTTGTGAGCAGAATCAGCTATGGTCCTTCATTTTTTCAGCATCCAGTTACCCAACAAATAGATGCAATGTGATAGCATCCTGTCGGCACATCAGCCTTCTATTTGCAGCCAAGAGAAAACATCCCCCTTGTGCAGAGCACACTTCAAGCAGGGAGGTGAGAGGGACAGACCTACTGCTGCTCAGGTACTCAGGCTATAAAGTGATGCCTGAGGTCCCCCAAGGGCATCCAGTCACCTTCACACCTTTACTAGAAATCATTATCTTCTAAAAGGGCCTACATTCCTCTGGATGGTTGATATTCTGCTCTCCCTTCCAGCCCCCCCAGAGTTACTAGACCCATATGGAAGCTCATTTATGTTCAAACCCAGAAATGCTCAGTGGTTTGGAATTTCTTTTCTCCTGGTGGGTGATTGTTGGGCTTCAAGTGTTTACTCTTTGAAGATGGGGATCATTGATTTAGAGCTGGAAAGAACCTCAGAGTTTATCCTTCTACTTCAATCCCCTCATTCTACTAATGAGGAAACTCAGGTCAAGGGAATTTCACTGACTTGCCCAATTTGACACAGGAAGTGTCAAAACAGGGATTCAAACCCAAGTCTTTCGACTTCAAATTCATTGTTCTTTCCACTGCCTCACCGAGTTATTATTGATGGTGGGGAAACTATTCTCTGAACTAAATAGCTAGGTTTCTTTTTCTGCAATTCTTCATGCTCCTGAAATCTGAGAAATGAGGATAATCTCTAAGGAAAATGTACCCTGTGACCGCTCCCAGAGCCAACCCTCAGATAGGCAAAGTCTGTCTTTCTTTCTTTTCACTCCTTGTTGCTATCTCTTCTTCCCTTTGGACAATCTGGTGCTCCCAAGGGCTCAGTGCCCTCATGGTGCCTTCTGACTACTAGCTTTTATGCTGTGAAATCCCCAAACCCCCTTTCCTGCTCTCTTATAGAAATGGATTGTCCTGGGCCCTGTTTCAGTGGGGTTGTATTTTCTGTAAGGCAAATTATCTGAACAACAAACAGGATATAAGATTATCTCTGATCTTATAGCTTTAGCTTTAGCTTTAAAATATAGCCTTAGCTTTAAAATCTAGTATTGCTGATGGCATATGTTCAGAATAGTGCTGGTAAGTTGTAACTGGGCTGGTAACAACTAGCTCACCAAAACAAATGTAAGCGCAGCATACTTTCCATTTTAATTTTCCATATGAATATTTCCTCTATCACTTTCATAAACCTAGACAATCAACAAAACAATATACTAAGCCCTGAATGGTGGCATCTACCAATTTTCAAAGTGTAAATGTTCCTACTAAAAGTTTAACAATCGATTCACAAACCACTTTGAGCTGGTTCCAGCACATCCCTGGATATATTCATGGATCCTGAGGGACTCACTCTCAGTTACTTATTGGAGATGACCCTGAAATATGCAAGAGGACATGTTCTGATAGATCCTACCAAACTGGGAAGGCTTCAAGTACTGGGTCGGTAATAAACATCTATCATCGGATAGATGCTAGCCAAATTCTGAGAGGCTCGTCAGGTTAGATACCTGATGAACAATTTTGGGACCATGGCAGCCAACTAAATTTTCTAGTGTTGAATGGAAGGATTCTAATCTGGGTCAGTGAAAGAAGCATCTTGACCAATGAAATCATAAATCATAATATCAGATTTAGAGCTAGGAGGAACCTCAGATGCTGTCTAGCTATAAAGAGGCTCAAAATCTATCAACCTTGTTGTATACCACAGACAGGTAGGAATGAGGTTCTGGAGAAAAATAATAACCTTCCTCTTAGGTTAACTTTTGCATTTGCTTTGATTCATTTGAATGACAAGATCCAAAGGAATTTGGGGGTTGGGCAAACTATTGTGGCCCAAATCCAGACACTCATTTACAACTTGTTGGAGGGCAGTCCCTGAAATAATCTGAGTGGGAGACAGGTTGGCAATCAGAAACTAATGGGAACTATGGGGAGTTTCCTAACCCTGTGCTAGTTAGAGAGAAGCTGGGAAAGAGACATTGATGCTGATGACTGGAGGAAGTTGATTCAAAGACAGACAAAATGACTGCAGGCTCCAATTAGCTGGCTAGTTGCTCTCTCTTCCAAAAAAGTTTGCCCCAGGAGGTGAAGACTTTGGAAACTGATTGCTTATGAAGAGAGAGCTGATGAAGTTTTCTTTATTAATCTGAGGTTTAGGCTCTAGGAGCCAAGTGAAAAGAGGTATTGCACAGCCTGATGATTCCTTTTAGAGGAAAAAAGCAACTGGGGTGCTGAAGGACCTGCTGGGTCAGGATCCAAGGAGTCAGCATTAGAATAACAAGCAGCAGCTCCAATCCAGAACTGGGGGCAAGAGATTGACTCTGGAACCCAAGCCAGAAATAACTGGGTGCTGTGGAAAAGATGGTTTAGAGAAAAGATTGCACAGGTGAGGAAAGGCCACAGGCCCTAGGTTTCAATTTTTGGAGCAAAGATGCCTGACTCATAGGAGTTGGGTAGAGGTGGAAATGACTGCAGAAAATCAAAAAATCTAGTCCACTCATTTTAAAGTCATGGAAACTCGGGCCCAGAAAGGATGTGCAAGGTCACACAGCTAGAAGTAACTAAAATTGTCTCTTTTAGCTTCTTGCTTTTAGCTTCTTCCCTCTTCAGTTTATTCTCCACACAGCTGCTAATTTGATATTCCTAAAGCACAAGGCTGGCCCTACCATTCCATGGATCCTCTCTTCACAGACTCTTCCTGACTGGTGCCTTCATGCACTCTCTAATCCAGGGGTGGGGAACCTACGGCCTCAAGGCCACATGTGGTCCTCTAGGTCCTCAAGTGAGACTCTTTGACTGAATCCACATGTGCTCGAATTTGGATGGATTCAGTCAAAGGGCCGTACTTGAGGACATAGAGGGCCATATGTGGCCTCGAGATAGTAGGATTCCCCCTCCTGTGGTGTATTCCAATCAAATGGCTGCTATTCCCTACACAAGGGATTCCATTTCTTCTACTTTCTACTTTTGCTTTGACTATTATCCATGCTTAGAATCTTGCTTCATTTCTTCTCAGAATTATTACTCCCTTCACCTTTCATCTCAAGACACATTTTAATTGGGTCTTTTCTGATTTCCTGAATTGGTAATGCTTTGTCTCCATGCTATATTTATATTTATATCATCCATACTTATACCTACCCCCATACATATATCTATATCTCTATATCACTCTCTGTCTATCTATCATGTCTACACCTATGTCTATAGCTATACTTGGGGCAGCTAGGTGGCCCAGTGGATGGTGGACCAAGCCAGGAGTCAAGAAGATTCATCTTCATGAATTCAAAACTGGCCTGAGATACTTATAGTTGTGAGACCCTGGCAAGTCACTTAACCCTGTTTGCCTCAGTTCCTCATTTGTAAAATGACTTCTAGAAGGAAATGGCAAATGATTCCAGCCCCAAATGGGGTCACAAAGAGTTAGATATGACTGAAAAATGACTGAACAACATATCTATACCTATATCTACAACTAGATCTATACCTCCTCTTAGACCTATATTTATTTATTTCTATTGTTGCTCAATCACTTAGTCACATCCGACTCTTTGTGACCCTGTGGACCATACTCTCGTTGAGGTTTCCTTGACAAAGATACTGGAGTGGTTTGCTGTTTCCTTCTCTGGTGGATTAAAGCAAACAGAGATTAAGTGACTAACCCAGGGTCACACAGCTAGTAAGTATCTAAGACTGGATTTGAACTCAGACCTTCCTGACTCTAGGTCCAGCACTGAACCATCTAGCTGACCCCTCTGTCTATATCTCTACCTCTGTCCATGCCATATCTAAGCCATAGCTGTACCTACTTTTATACTGACATCTATACAATATCTACAGTATACTGATACCTACAATTGTCTGTATCTACATCTATATCTACACCTATATTTGTACTTATAACTATACTTAAACATGCATCTGTAGTTACACTCATGTCGATACTACATCTATATTTACACCTACACCAAAGACTACATCTACATTTATATCTTTATCTATATCATCTATACTTAAACTTATATCTGCATCTATCTATACAATCTAAATAATAGCTTGTATAACCTTATTTGCCAATATGTATCCCCTACCAATCCACTGTAAGCTTCCTAAGAGTAAGGACTAATTCATTTTTATCTGAGTATCCCTGCACAGCAAGTTGAACACAGTAGATCCTCAGTAAATTCTTGTCAAATTGAATCAAATTTGATTAAGATTAAAAACCCACTTCCTTTAACTCCAGACTCAAGGTTCTTTCTGCTATACCATGCAACCTGATAGCAAATATTTAATAACTATCTCACTAAGGGAACATTGTATTTATGACATCCTTAAGTTTAATCTGCATAATTAACATTTTCTTCTTCACTTTCCTAAGTCTAGGCAATCAACAAAATAATAAAACAAACCCCAATTTGTAGTTTGCTGATTTCATAGGTGTATAAAGGCTCACATCAAAAATTTAACAACCAGCTTCCTGCAATCTCTCTATCCCATTCTAGCTGACTCTAGCACACCTTTAATGTAAATGGTTCCAGCCTTTTGGAAATATGCAGTGTGAATTCAAACAGCATAAGCACTGTAGGGGATTCTATGTTCACATTAATCAGGACCTGGCTGTGTTAATATAAATATTGTCTAAGACATGCAAAAACTCTGGTCAACAGAGCCCAGAGAAAACATGTAACAACAAAAGGTACACTTAAATGCTATAAAATGCTCTATATCTAGCATCTCATTTGAACTCACAATAACTACTTGGCGAGCTTAGAACTTAGAGTCAGGAAGAAATGAGGTCAGACCCCACTTCCAATATTTACTAGCTATGTGACCATGGACTAGGCACAACCTTAGTTTTCTCATCTATAAAATGGGAATGCTGCTCATAATCCTAGTACCTGGCTTATAGCTATGACTTCTGTGGATCAAATGAGATAACTTATACAAAACACTTTGCAAACATTGTAGCACCATAACAATGTCAGTTGTTATTATTATTATAGACAACTGTTTGAGGAAGGTACAAGAAGGCATTATGATACCCATTTTATAGTAAAGGCAACTGAGGATCAGAAGTGCAGCACCTTACTTGTCTACACAATTAGCTAAGTGTCAGGGCAGGATGGAAAGCCCTATCTCCCTGACTCTTTCAGCAGGTTTTCCATCACACCACACTGCCTTTCCTTGTGAAAGGCTACAACAATCCTCCCTCCCATGCCTCCAGTGAAAGGCACTCTCTGTAATATCTGTGGATCGGTTCAGACATATCAATACCTGGTCAGCTCCAGAGGGTTAATTACAGTGACATCTACTTATGGATTCAAGGACATAAAATACAGATTTTGAGAAGGGGTGGTGGTGAGAAAGAAAATGGAGGGGGAGGGGGGAGAGACAGAGACACAGAGAGAGAGAGAGAGAGAGAGAGAGAGAGAGAGAGAGAGAGAGAGAGAGAGATGGAGAGAGAGATATAGAAATATGAGGGGATAGATCTTGAGAGACTTTGTCAGTCAAAATCCATCATAAGGAAGCCCAGAAATTGTCATTAACAGTTCATGTCATCTGGAATTCAGTGATCTCAATCATACTCATGACAGTAAAATGGAGAGACTATATTAGAACATTATGGGAAAGATGTTGGACCTAGAGTCAGGAGATGCCTGGGCTAGAATCTGGACTCTTCTACTTACTACTTATGTGATACTGGGCGTGAGATCAACCTTACAGGATTATGGGGAAAAAGCAGAGGCTACTTCATTTTTGTCTATGTATCCCCTGTCTCAAGTTTAATGACTGGTCCCTTGCTGGTGGATTGATTGACTAAAAACACTTTAAACTTGAAAGTATTACTATTATTATTTAAATGTGAGTCATAAAGGTGATTTAATATGAAACACTACACAGGCACATACGTTGAATGCTAAGGGAGATTTTATAATAAGAGATGAAAATAGCTACAGTTCCATATATTGAAGACAGGGACTGGACCTGAGTTAGGAAATTCCTGGAGGAGGAAATTCTTTCTACTAATGTAGGTCAGCTCCTTCTCAACAACTTATAGTCTTAGAGAATTTCTTCGGTTACTATGAGGTTAAGGGACTTGTCCAAGTTCACACACTTGTCAATATATCAGAAGCAGGACTCAAACCTTGGTCTGATTGACTTCAACATTAGCTTCCTATCCAACATGCAACACTGCTTCTCATTGCAGATAGTTTAATCTTCTCTGGATATTTGGCCTCCTTTTTAGTTTACTCCTCTTTAATTACCTTCTGCTTGGTCCTGATCTTGATGTTAACTTCCTTCCTTCCTTCCTTCCTTCCTTCCTTCCTTCCTTCCTTCCTTCCTTCCTCCCTTCCTTCCTTGTTTCCTCCTCCTCCTCCTCCTCCTCCTCCTCCTCCTCCTCCTCCTCCTCTCTCTCTCTCTCTCTCTCTCTCTCTCTCTCTCTCTCTCAACTTGCCCAGGATCACACAACTAGTAAGTGTCTGAGATTGAACTTAAAGTTGAACTCAGGTCCTCCTGATTCCAGGGCCCATACCCTCCTCACTGTACCACTTAAATGCCCCTGATATTAATTAATTTCTAATGAAGAGGGACCAGCCCAGTCCTTGTGAGCATGTGCACGGTGCTTACTCTGATTCAGTGCTGAATACAGTATGGATCATGCAGCAGTATTCTATGTCTGTTTTCTTATTTCACAGTAAAGAAAGGACCTATGAAATTGGCTGCTAAGTCAGAAAGAAGAACACATACAAAGAGTAGCCACAGGAATAACTTGGTCTCTTTTTTTTATTCCTGATGGTGATCTAGGGAAGGAAACCAGGCTATAACCCTCTGGGTAGGGAAAGGGGTCTCAGACCTTTATTCCCCAGTCAGGTTTCTATCCAATATGAGTGCATGGCACTGCCATTGCTTCTCTCTCTCCTGCGTCTATTTTCTCCCCAATCCTAGTTGAAAGAGTATTCGAGATGGTTGCATTCTTTTGAGCTTTGAAAAGGTTAAAAGTCAATAATAGTCTGCCAGCAACTAAGCCTGGGGAGGAACCTCCTGCTTAACCTCAGCATAGCAGTGGATTGATGTCAGTCAAGAGGGAGTGACTTGTACAGAGGCTATGCCATCATTGGAAGTGAACTTGGTGGGGAAAATAATTGGCAAGCAACTGATTTAATTCTGAGCCCATTTTTCCCAAGAAGTGAGTTGTTACAGGGGAAAGTATGTACCTGGTTTGAGGAGAGGGATGTGTTTATACTATTGTACCTCCTCCATCTCTTAGTAAATATCCTTTTTGTAGAAGCTAATTGTTATTGGTTAAATCATGCTCGGGTGCTAATCACTGGGTCAATTAATGATATAGAAAAATTACTAATTGTAACCAATGATTGATACTGGAAAGAACACACTGAATTGTCTTCCCCCATTGAATTGTAAGCTCCTTGAGGTCAGAAACTATCTTTTGCTTCTATTTGTATCCCCCTGGTACATAGTAGGAGCTTAATTAATATTGATTATAAATATATAAAATGTAATGTATAAATAAATGTGTAATACATAAACAAATACATAAATAGAAATAAATATAGTATAAAATTGGCTGTAATGTAATTTGAATAAATATTGATTAATTGAATTAGCACTTGAGCCTTTGTAGAAAAACATTCTCAAGATGCCAGAAGTGTCTTTAGAACCCTGAAGGGGACACAGTAGCAATGCTTTAGGGACATGACTTGTGAACATGAATGGAAATTTGGACATGGATTTCCAAAATTTACATGGATTATAGCAGTTTTGTTGCCAGGTTTGTGGCTGACCAGACTGACACATACTCAATTCTCTAGAATCTGTTTCTCAGCTCTCATAGCAAAACACAATTCTGAATCAAATTGTTTTTCCTATTTCCCATAGTTCAGTTATTTTTGAGACTACTTAGCTTTGTCATTTGGGGAAATTCACATTTTTATACACTGATCATGACCTAGTAAAGGGTCATCTTTTCTTCCCTCCCTTGCACTTCTGTAAAGGACTTTTCCTTCTCTGGATCCCAACATTATCTTCCTTTATCTTGGGTTTCAACCATAACCTGTTCAAGAGATTTCCATTCCCTGACCCCTTTGGCAGCTTCTCTCTTTCTTTCAATTACAGTTATCCCTTCCACATCATGGGGTTAGGAGTACTGCACTCCCATGATCTGGAAAATTCATGTAAAAACTTTTGTCCCTCCCTTTCTACCAGAGAAGTCTGAATTATAAATAATATATAGTGAGATAAATATATGTTAATAACATGTTGATAAGATGAATATATGTTGATAATATACAATACTCTACATATATATTTTATGCATTTCTGAGTTTCTAAACTTTTTTTCTGTGTCATCTGCTGGCCTTTGTGTATCATCTATGGCTTATGTAAAATTTCCCCCAAATTCCCATTTAAATAAAAACTGTGCTGGGTAAAGTCATGACTTGAAAGGGATAATGATTATCTTTCTCTTTTGGTGAGTTCCCTGAAATAGTTTCTATTAGCTTGACCTTTTGAGGCCAATTAAGTTCTTAATAACTCTATTAGATTATGAACTTTTTATGAGAAAAGTTCTACCTTTCTATTTGTATCTCCAGCACTTAGCTTAATGCTTTGCCCATAAAAATTGGTTAACATATTTCAATTAATTAATTCTTTCTTAATAGCAAAATCACATCTTCTACTCAGGACAGATGCCATTGAGATTACATTTCTATGCTCTTATCAAATAGCTACTCTTTCCAGGTTAATATCTCACTTGATTATCCCAAAAACTCTGGGACATAGTTGCTATTATTATCCCCATTTTGAAAAAAAAAAAACTGAGGCAAACAGAAGTTACACGACCTGCTCAGGATCTATTGACAATATGCGTCTTTCTGTTGACTCAAAAGACAACAGAAAGACATGGTGGGTACAAGTATACTGAAACATTAAAGACATACCCAACACATGACACAGAGTATGTCAGACATCAATAAGATGTTTGTGAGCAGAAGAGGAAGCTGGTTGGTTATGCATGAGATTGTAGAATATGTGGACAGCCTGACTGTGTTTGTCATGCATAATCAGTGCGTTATTACATTGATCTTGAAGTTGAATGGTCAAGTGAACATTCGCAGAGATTAAAAGTGCTTTGGGAATGACACTTAAATGATATTATGTTTTTGCTGGGGTAAAGATCTTTGCTTCATCTGATTATTTTTTTTTGGAGGGCAATTGGGGTTAAGTAACTTGCCCAAGGTCACACAGCTAGGTTTTTGTTTGTGTGTATGTTAAGCGTCTGAGGCCAGATCCAAACTCAGGTCCTTCTGACTCCAGGGCCGACATTCTACTCACTTTGCCACCTAGCCGCCCCTCATCTGATTATTCTTAATCTTATAAACATACTTAATCTTATAAACCAATTTTGCTGACAATACCCAAACAACCATGAATCTTGAAGGATCATGCTGGGTGAAGCATCTTCATTTGGGTATTTCTGTTCCCTCAGAAGTTTTCTAATGCATTGTGGTGAGATTCTAGGTGTGGTGCCTTATCTCTTTTTAAAAAATCAAATTAGCCAATGGTTCCCTATTTTGTTAGGTTTTTTTTTTCATCATCAAACCAGCTCCTTTTATTTACTAATTTATTACTAATTCATTGGTTTGTCTCTTACTTTCAATTTTATTACTCTCTCCTTTGATTTTCAAGATTTCTGTTTTTGTGTTTAATTTGTTGGGGTTTTTTGGATTTTTTTTTGTTGTATTCCTAATTCAATGACCTCATCTTTCTTTTTTTTTTACTGATATAAGTATTTAGATATAAATTTTCCCCTAAGTACTGTTTTGGCTGTATCCCCCAAATTTTGGTATATTGTCTCATTGCTGTCATTAGAAAGTATCAATTGTTTTTATTATTTGCTCTTAAACCCACTCTTTCTCTAGGATTAGATGATTTAGCTTCCAATTAATTTTTAATCTATGCTTCAAAGACCCTTTATTGAATGCAAGTTTTATTGCATTATGGTACAAAAGGGTGCCTTTAGTATTTCTTTTCTGCATGTTTGTGATGTTTTTATGCCTTAATAGAGGCCTGCATAACATACAGCCTGTGGGCCACTTGCACCCCACCCAAAGATTTCAGGAAGCCTGTCAAAAGTGTAGGATTGCTGCTGCATATGCTCATGTTTATCATGTGACCCACAGCAACCAACCATCATTAATCTGCCTCTAGTCTAAATTACTTGTGGTCTGAAAAAATTTAAAAGTTGTGCAGGTCTGCCTTAATACATGTACAATTTTTGTGAAGGTGCCATTAATAGTTAAGAAATAGGTATACCTTTTTCTATTCCCATTCAATATCCTACAGAAGTCTATCATAGTAACTTTTCTAAAATTTTATTCATTTTCTTTATTTCTTTCTTATTTTATAGTTAGATCTATTTAAGTCTGAACTGGGTAAAGTGAGGTATCCTACTAGTATAGTTTATTGTCTAATTCCTCCTGTGACTAATTTAACTTTTCCTTAAAGAATCTGGATGCTGACATTTGGTGTATATATCTGTTCAATATTGATATAAGTTCATTGTCTAAGATAACTTTTAACAAAATTTAATTTCTCTCATTATTCTGTTTAATTAGGTCTACTGAGATCTTGATTGCTACCCCTGCTCTTTTTACTTTAGCTTTAACATAATAAATTCTTCTCTAACCCTTTATTTTAACTCTGTTTGTATCTTTCTGTTTCAATCGTCTCTCTCATAAATAACATATTGTTGGATTTTGATTTCTAATCTATTCTACTATCCTCTTTTTTTGTAGATGAGTTCAGCTTGGGGCTCTATCCCAATGATGATTATAGGAGAGAATGAACTCGCAGAAGGACCAAAAGTTTTTGCTATATCAGGCAGGTAGATTTTCAAAGTTAAATGTACTATCAGAGCTTCCAGCCTATCCTTCTTAGGCTACTACACTGATGATGATAGATAGGTGGCATAGTGGATAGGATGCTAACCTTAAAGTCAGGAAGAAATGAGGTCAAATTTATTAATGATACTATTACTAGTTGTCCATCATGAATAGTAAAATTAGTCTGGGCATCATAGCTTAAATAGTTACCAACTGTCATTCTTACTGCTGCAGTTTTATCCATTTCCTCAGAGACACTTTGAGGTGCTTGGATTTCTGGAACAATCAGACAAAATCACCTATCTTTCTAGAGGTAAAGGTGAAGCAGCCTTGGTGAAGAATTCATATTGACTTTTCAGGATCATTCCTGCTGTTTTGGAATACCATGTTACACTTGCTCCAAATTCTTTCCTTTTCAATACATCAATTGACAGTGGGCTTCCCAAGCAGTAGACTTCTCCATATTACCACCAGAGGAAATTCTTTGGCATATGTAGGATTCTCTGGTTTCATACAGTTGAAGTCTTAAAGTTTTTGTCTTTATATCCACAGCATTTAGCAAAGTGTTTGGCATATAGCTGGTGCTTAATAAATGCTTGTTGATTGTTTCATCAGTTTATCAAACTTTGTTATGCTCTGGAATTTTCCTTATTGTGTACTCTTAGGATATAATTACTACCATTTAGCAATTCCTCAGTGCCAGTTCTTACTGGATTTTAATGATATTACAGAGGGCAGGTAGGTAGCACAATGGATAGAGTGATGATCTGGAATAAAAAAAAAAAGACTCATGAGTTGAAATCTAGCCTCAGATATGTACTAGCTGTGTAATCCTAGACAAGTTATTTAACCCTGTTTGCCTCAGTTTCCTCACCTATAAAATGAACAGGAGAAGGAAATATAAACCACTCTAGCATCTTTGCTAAGAAAACCACAAATGGAGTCATGAAGAACCACACATGGCCAAAATGACTAAACAACTGCAAATGATATTATGTGCCAGTTGAGTTATAAGCCTTTCTGGGAGCTTGGTCTAGCATAGCTTTTGAGCCGTTGGTTACAACCACTTTTCAGGACCGTTCCAAGTGTTTTGGAATACTACGTTGCACTCAGTCCAAATTCTTTCCTGTCCAATACATCAATTGACAGTGGACTTCCGGAGCAGTAGACTTGAGCTCCATATATTACCACTGGAAATTCTTTGGACATATGTAGCATTCTCTGGCTTTATACAATTGAATTCTTAAAGTTTTTTTTACTTTATATCTACAGCATTTAGCAAAGTGTTGGCTATGGAAAGCATGGGTATGGAAAAAGAGATTGAATATATTTGGACCTGCTTTACTTCACTGATGGTGAGGACTATATCAACTGATCAACAGCATTTATTAATCACCCACTATGTAGCAGATACTATCCTAGCAACTAGAAATACAAATACAAAAAAAGACACACATAGATAACGTAAGGCATTGTACTATCAACTCCAATATGCTACATACCACTGACCCAATTAATCTTCCTAAAGTACAGTTCTAATCCTATAATTCTGTGCTCACAAGCTATAATGGGTCCTCGTTGTCTATGAAATATTAGCTAAAATCCTTTGTTAACCATTCAAAGTCCTATAATTCTATGATTTGACACTGATATATTTGGACTTTCCAACTTGACTTCACACTGGTCTTCTCCATGAACCTTTGGTGCAGTTGAACTGTATGAGTCATGCCAAAATACATTATCTGTTTTCCTTCCTCCAAGCTTTTGTTCATATCATCCCTTTGTCTAAAACTCCTTTTTTTATCATTCCTTAATTTCTACTCCATGTCTTGTCTGCCCAATCTAATCTTTAATTCTCAGTCTAAATATCATCTACTGCCTAAAGTCTTCCCTGATTTTCTGTATGTCGTAAATGAAGTAACCCATCATTTATCCCGATTCCCACAGTATTTTGTTCTGCTCTTAGGGTCCTTTCACATTCTTCCTAGCATTGTATTTATCTGCAGCCAAATTCTATTTTTTTTTTCTACTAGACTATAAGCTTCATGAGGACAGGGACCATGACCTCTTCTTTGTACTCCTCAAAACACCTGGTACATAGACACTAAATAAAGATGAGGTGAAAGACTGACTCAAAGAATATTGAACAAAGAAGTGAATGAATGAATTGACTAGACTGAACTGATCACTACCTTAACTATTACAAAGGACTATAGTAATCACTGGGACTTCTCTGAGTCACCAAACATAGTTATTGCCTACCAGAAATCATCTCTTATATAAGGTCACCCATAACATTTTATCACACAAACCTACCCTATCCATAGGCACCTTCTCCAAAGTTAAATCCATCTGTTGAAATACTTTATCCAATATTAAAGAAATATAAATTAAAATTTCAATTCATTTTCTTTGTTATTTCCTCCTCCTCTACCCCCACTGACTGACTACTTACAGGTCTTAGGAAGAAAAAATAGAATTTGTTGATAGAAGAGAAATGCGTTGAGAAATACTGAGATGCAGTGGTACCCTTGTGCGAAAGGAAAGCCTACTTATTGAAGACCTGAAACCCTTGTTACTACTATCTATATATGTGACTGACTTTTACCCTGATCCATTTTCCTATCCATTTATCCTGTTAGCAGGAGACACAGAAATAGAGCCACATAGATTTAAAAGATGGTCATTTAAGTTTTATTTTTATTTTCTTCCATTTTTCTCTCTTTATGCAACTCTTCTTGCTTCCTTGTCCCCCTGTGAATTAATTTCATTGAGTACAAGGCTTGGACTCAGGCATTTTGTAAAAATTACAGCACAAACAAGTGCTTGGTAGACTTTCTATAATGAATGGAAAAAAATAACTAATAGATAATTCAATAGAAACAATGATACCAAATGAGAAGGCAATTTTTAAAATATTTTCTGAGCAAAGAAAGACCATGGGATTTAGAACCAGGAAGGACATTAGAGATTATCTAGTATAAATACCTCACTATACAGATGAGGAAAATGAAGTTTGATGACTTCCCCAAGGCAAGTCCTAAGATTCCGAGGTCAAATTTTAGTACAGGGCATCTGACTAGAGCTTTCTTTTACTATAATTCTATTTCTGATGATAGTAGTCTCTTGGTTGGGCCTATAGAAAAAGAGTAAAAGAAGATTTAGTGAACAAGTGATCATTCCCTCGAATTCAACCTCCAGCTACTTTACTACATGTATATTTCTTCACACTTGATAAAACAGATGCATAACAAAGATGAACAAATTGAGACTGTGGGAACATATAGCCTAAATTATCTGCATAGGCTAGACTAGCTCTATAGAAAATTGTCATTTTTCCATTTCCATTCAGGCTATGTAGACACAGCCTAGTTGATTTCAGAGAGGAGTGTTTCTCAGTTGTCTGTTTCAGAACATGAGGGAAGATAGTTAAATTGAATCTATCAGTACACCTCTGGGAGTCAAGGCAAGCGAATTAAAAATCATTGAAGACCTGGGACCTGAGGCATCTCAGAGATGGCAAATCAGAAATCAGGCAACGAGTGTGAATTTTAATAGGTGTATGATGCAATAACCAGAACACAAATATTGGCTTTTGATAATTCAGGGCTCTGATGTCCACATGATCAGATAAGATAATTTGTAAAGCATTTGCTATCATTGTTGAGGCAATTATTATTAATGTTCAAAAAGCTAGAAAAAAAAAAAAGCAAGAGAAGGGGTGTGGGTGTTGGATTTTCTAAACAGAGTTGAAAACACTGGTTATGGAGTTAGAAGACCTGAGTTCACATCCCAGCTCTGACTTGATACTTATGAAGGCAATTCACTTCAACTATCTGATCCTCAGTACATTCATATGGAAAAATAGGATTGTGATGCTCTTAATCACCCTATGTCCTGAGTCATTATAAGGAAGGTGCTTTACAAACTTTAAATTAAGTTCTCTTTTCTTCCTTCTCTTCATCTCATCTATAAAATCTCATTACATTATATATTTGTATGAGATTGTAGGAGTATTGAAAAATATATGTCTCAGTTTGCTTCTATTTCTCCTGAACAACATTTAGGTACTAAAATAATAATAATAACAATAATAATAGGGGCATCTAGGTGGTACAATGAAAAGAGTACCAGTCCTAGAGTCAGGAGGACCTGAATTCAAATCTGACCTCAGACACTTAACACTTACCAACCACAAGACTTTGGACAAGTCACTTAACCCCAATTGCCCTGCCTTCTCCCCTCCAAAAAGCAAAACATCACCACCATCATCATTATAAATAATGTTCATAACTTGCATTTAAATAGGGTGTCCCAAAAGTATTGGTGCCATTTTAACCTAAAGCCTTTATTAGAAACTGGCTCACAAGATAACCTGCCTCTCCCCTCAAAGTTCCCAGAATTTCTCCTAGCTCTGAATCTTTGATAATCCTAAAGAATATTTAAGATTAAATATCTCTTACAAAAAATATTTAGTACTACAGCTTAATGCTTTGAAATTTATTTACTTATTTAAAATGATATTGAATGTACCATACATTTCTACAGTTCCCTCTTTAGTGTCAATATATTATATCACTGGATTTATACGTCATAGGTCTGATCAAATAATTGTTGGAGTAAAAATCCCAAATGGGTGTACTCAGCCTAGAATTTATAAATATTGCTAAAGGTAACAGTTGCTGCACATTAGGTACCAATTATCCCTGATGATTGTCTAATTTGAAAACATCACACAGCTCATCTTGGCTAAAATATATAGACGTTGATGTGACAGCTTGAATTTCTCTCCCATAAATTTATCAGATTGACTTTAATGAAGTGAATGATAATGAATAACCAGTTCTGGCTCCTCCCACCACCATATGAATCTTTTGGAATCAGGGTCAGAAGAACCTTCTTTTGACCATCTCTATAAGGACTTCTGACCTTTAGGCATAACCAAATCATCCCTCCCCTTTCCCTTTGAAGATATCATTTGTACAATTGGTTAGACAAATGTATGGCACACTGTATAGTGTTGGTTGTGAAGTTAGGAAGACTTGACTTCAAATACTACCTCAAACACTAACTGTGTGACCCTGGGCAAGTCCCTTAATCTCTCTCAGCCGTTGTTGACTTATCTGTAAAATGGAGATAATCATAGGACCTACTTTACAGGGTTGTGGTGAGAATCAAATGAAATAAGAGATGCAAGTTTTTTGCAAACCTTAAAGGGCTGCAGAAATCTTAGTTATTGTTATTACTGTTCCCATTCTTTTTTTTTTTTTAAAGCAATTGGGGTTAAGTAACTTGCTCAAGGTTACACGGCTAGTCATTATTTTTTTGTGTGGGTGCTCATTTTCTGAGGCCGGTTTCCAACCCGGGTCATCCCAACTCCGAGATCGGGGCTATTACTCACTGCAACACCTAGCCGCCCCGACTGTTCCCATTCTTATCTAGGGTTCAAAGGAGTTTAGATTTAAAAAAAAGTCCTAGAAGCAGTAATTATCCTATTATTATTACTCTTCTTTTTTTTTTAGTGCAAAGGTTATTCTTTATTAACTTCTGTTTTGCATCATTCATTTCTGCCAGATTTTGAGTTACAATCATTTACCCCCGTTATTCCCCTACCCAACCTCCCAGAATATCAGTCCCACAAGATATCGCTTCCTCCAATCTGCTCTCTCCCATACCTTCTCCCATACCCCCTTTGACTTTTCCATTAGAGGAAGGTGAATCTTTGTGTCCCAATACCTGCACGTCTTATCTCCCATTTATAAGGAAAAGAGTATTAATAATAGTATTTATATATATTTGAAAATTTAATGTTAAGACCTAGAATTTCAGATCTATTCCCTTCCTCCCTTGTCACCCATTCCCTCTGGGGAGATAAGTAGTATATGTTGTACGTGTCTAGCTATGCAAAACATTATCATAGTAGATATATTGTACAAGGCTGCTTATAATTCCCTCCCACTCATCCCACCCCCCACCTGGTCCATTCCCTACATGATCCTGTCCCTCTTCTATAGTAGGTACTTCCAACCTCCCCTCCCCCCAAGGATGCCCTCCCATCTATCATCCCTCCTCTCATCGCCCTTCCCCCTATTCTGCTGCAGGTTGAGATATCCCATTTAGTATGTATGTCATTCTCTCCCTGAACCAAATTCAATGAGAATGTGGTTTTGCCTTTTTTTTCCTTCCTATTCTCCCCCTCCCTTGCAACCACTTCCCCTTGCTTCTTCTACATGAGATAGTTTACCCTACCCTGTCTCTCCCCATCTCCTCTTGCCACTTTCCTCTCTCACCTCATAATTTCATCCCTTGAGTGTTCTCCCTTCCCAACAAATTCAACCTATGCCCTCTATCCATATATAACTGTAACCATATACACACACATTTACATATGTATTCATATGACCACACACCCTTCTTCCATTATTTTCATAGTGAGAAAGATATCATCAGTCACAGTTATTGCTTTTCCATATAGGAATGTAAATAGTTCAACTTTGATAAGTTCCTTTTGATTTCTTTTCCCTGATTACCTTCTCAGGCATCTCTTGCTTCTTGTGTCTGGATGTCAAATTTTCTATTCAATTCTGGTTTTTTCCTCAAGAATGCTTGAAAGTCCTCTATTCCACTGAATGACCATATTTTCCCCTGAAACAAAATACTCAGTTTTGCTGGGTAGGTGACCCTTGGGTTCATTCCCAGTTCTTTTGCCCTCTGGAATATCATATTCCATGCCCTTCGATCCCTCAGTGTAGAAGCTGCCAGGTCCTGGGCTATTCTGATTGTGTTTCCACAATATTGAAATTGTTTCTTCCTGGCTGCTTGTAGTATTTTCTCCTTGATCTGGGGATTCTGGAACCTGGCTATAATATTCCTGGGAGTTTTCTTTTTGGGATCTTTTTCAGGAGGTGATCTGTGGATTCTTTCAACCTCTATTTTGCCCTCTGGATCTGAAACATCAGGGCAATTTTCCTTGAGAATTTCTTGAAGGGTGATTTCTAGGTTCTTTCCTTGATCATGGCTTTCAGGTAGTCCAATAATTTTTAAATTGTCTCTCCTGGATCTATTTTCCAGGTCAGTGGTTTTTCCCATGAGATATTTCACATTGCCTTCTAATCTTTGATTTGTTTGGATCTGTTTAACAGCATCTCGATTTCTCATAAAGTCATTAGCTTCCATTTGCTCCAGTCTAACTCTGAAGGAATGAATCTCCTCAGTGAACTCTTGAGATTCTTTTTCCATCTGGCAAATTCGACTTTTTAAGGCATTCTTCTCCTCATTGCCCTTTTGGGCCTCCTTTGCCATTTGAGTTAGTCTATTTTTTAAGGTGTTGTTTTCCTCAGTCAGGCTGTTGACCCTAATTTCATACTTTTCCTGCATCCTTCTCACTTCTCTTTCCAATTTTTCCTCCACTTTTCTTATTTGATTTTTAAAGTCCTTCTTAATGTCCTCTATGGCCTGCAACCCACTCATGTTTTCCCCTGGGGGTTTTGGAGCAGGACTTCTGACCTCACAGTCCTTTTCCCACTCTATGCCCCCAAAATAGGAGTCTAGGGTTGCATTTTTCTGTTTCCTTTGCCTTGGCATGTTGCCACTTAATTACTTGACTTTGGGGTTTGTTGCCACACTATGGCTTTAAGGCCAGATAGAGGAATTTTCGTCCCGAACGTGTGGGGGGCAACTTCCGTTTCTGGCAAGCTATAAACCCACCCACGACTTCCACCCTAGATCACAATGCAGATCCAGGGAGGTTAAAGCAAGAGTGATTACCCCCCAAGACTGATCGCTGGATCTCCCTACAATTCGCAGTCCAGGAGCTGGAGCTGCCTCTGAAAACTACAAAATGGCATGTCTCTTTAGGGGCTTCTAGCCCTCCAGGGGAGGGAGCCAACACATTCCCCAAATATTGGTCCCAAAGTCCATAGGACACTAACCTCTTTGTCCTAGGCATGTCTATGTTGATAATTCTGGAATCGCCACAGCTGCTGGTGTTCTGGGGTTCCTCCACCCAGCTGCAGGCCCTGCCGCCCTGGGGTTAAAACCTCGGCTCAAGGGGACCTGGGCTCCTCTCAGCTCGGCTCCCCATGCTCTGCTGGCTCTCAGAGTGCTGCACTGGTCCTTCCTGCAGGGCTGCTGGGCTGTCCTCAGCGAGAGGTTGGCTTCTCTGTGTCATTCTGTGGGTGCTGGGACTCCAGAAGTTGTTCAGACTCCCCTTTTACATAGTTTGGGGGGAATCTGGGGGCAGAGTGGCTTGGATGAGCTGTTTCTACTCCGCCATCTTGGCTCCGCTATTATTACTCTTCTATGTTTCATATTCAGGGAACTATTGTGCAGGTTGAAGGGAAAATGATGCTTTGTATAATTGCATCCAAGTATCCTACATCTTCTCTAGACCCACTGAAAGCAATTTTGTGACAAATTCAAAATAGAAATAGTGCTGAGGCAAATCATTATCTTGTTATTTTTTTAAAAATACATTTAATCTTCTGTAGGCTACTTCACCAGTAGATGAAATGACTGATTTTTCTAATTGAATTTTTAAAGCATGTTGGGATGTAATCATATCTTTTATAGGCTAATTGACAGAATCTTTGGGACAATTCCAGTAGCAGGCATGGCAACTGGGACAGTGAGTATCTCCTCCTGTTCCCAAGGTTTTGATTTCTACCACTGAGGTCCCACTTGGGAAGCTTTTCATTGCATCTAGCTTGAAGATCATTACTGTTTGGTGTAGTAACATCTATTATAAGGCTGTTCTTATATGTTTATGGGTCAACATTATATCCAAGCAGTTTTGAGAAATGATGTGATGGTGTCCACCATCCACCTAGAGGTCTAGAGAGACTAAGTGACCTGCCAAGTGAGTGGCAGGGATTTGAACTCAGATTCTCAAGTTCCAAATCTAGTGCCCTTCCCTCTCCCCTGGCCCACTGCCACTAAACCATACAGGCTCTAAATCCCAATCTCATGTGTTTAGTAAGTGTCAGAGGCTGAATCCTAACCAGCTATAATGCTGGATTTGGAGTCAAAAATTGAAGATTTAAATCCTGCCTCATCCTTTTCTTGAGGGGAAAGGTCCTTGATCTTTCTGTGCCTCATTTTCCTTATTTATATAATAAAGGCATTGAACTTGACATTATTTAAGGTCCTTTCCAACTGTAAATTTATTTTTTTTTCTTTTTCTTTTTTTTTCTCTTTTTTTTTTAAACAAATACTTTATTAACTTCTGTTTTACATCATTCATTTCCACCAGATTTTGAGTTACAATCATTTTCCCCCCATTATTCCCCTACCCAACCTCCCAGAATAGTAGTCCCACAAGATATCGCTTCCTCCAATCTGCTCTCTCCCATACCTTCTCCCATACCCCCATCGACTTTTCCATTAGAGGAAGATGAATCTTTGTATCCCAATGCCTGCACATCTTATCTCCCAATTATAGGCAAAAGAGTATTAATAATAGTATTTATATATATATTTGAAACCTTTAATGTTACGACCTCGAATTTCAGATCCATTTCCTTCCTCCCTTGTCACCCATTCCTTCTTGGGATATAAGTAATTCAGTATATGTTGTACATGTCTAGCTATGCAAAACATTATCATGGTAGATATATTGTACAAGGCTGCTTATAATTCCCTCCCACTCATCCCACCCCCCACCTGGTCCATTCCCTACATGATCCTGTCCCTCTTCTATAGTGGGTACTTCCAACCTCCCCTCACCCCAAGGATGCCCTCCCATCCATCATCCCTCCTCTCATCCCCCTTCCCCCTATCCTGCTGCAGGTTGAGATATCCCATTTAGTATGTATGTCATTTTCTCCCTGAACCAAATTCAATGTGAATGTGGTTTTGCCTTTTTAGCCTTCCTTATTCTCCCCCTCCTTTGCACCCACTTCCCCTACATGAGATAGTTTACCCTACCATGTCTCTCCCCATCTCCTCTTGCCACTTTCCTCTCTCACCTCATAATTTCATCCCTTGAGTATTCTCCCTTCCCAACAAAGTCAACCTATGCCCTCTATCCATATATAACTGTAACCATATACACACACATTCACATATGTATTCATATGACCACACCCCCTTCTTCCATTATTTTCATAGTGAGAAAGATATCATCAGTCACAGATATTGCTTTTCCATATAGGAATGTAAATAGTTCAACTTTGATAAGTTCCTTTTGATTTCTTTTCCCTGATTACCTTCTTAGGCATCTCTTACTTCTTGCGTCTGGATGTCAAATTTTCTATTCAACTCTGGTTTTTTCCTCAAGAATGCTTGAAAGTCCTCTATTCCACTGAATGACCATATTTTCCCCTGAAACAAAATACTCAGTTTTGCTGGGTAGGTGACCCTTGGGTTCATTCCCAGTTCTTTTGCCCTCTGGAATATCATATTCCATGCCCTTCGATCCCTCAGTGTAGAAGCTGCCAGGTCCTGGGCTATTCTGATTGTGTTTCCACAATATTGAAATTGTTTCTTCCTGGCTGCTTGTAGTATTTTCTCCTTGATCTGGGGATTCTGGAACCTGGCTATAATATTCCTGGGAGTTTTCTTTTTGGGGCCTTTTTCAGGAGGTGATCGGTGGATTCTTTCAACCTCTATTTTGCCCTCTGGATCTGAAACATCAGGGCAGTTTTCCTTGAGAATTTCTTGAAGGGTGATTTCTAGGTTCTTTCCTTGATCATGGCTTTCAGGTAGTCCAATAATTTTTAAAGTGTCTCTCCTGGATCTGTTCTCCAGGTCAGTGGTTTTTCCCATGAGATATTTCACATTGCCTTCTAATCTTTCATTTGTTTGGATCTGCTTAACAGCATTTTGATTTCTCATAAAGTCATTAGCTTCCATTTGCTCCAGTCTAACTCTGAAGGAATGGATCTCCTCAGTGAACTTTTGAGATTCTTTTTCCATCTGGCAAATTCGACTTTTGAAGGCATTCTTCTCCTCGTTGCCCTTTTGGGCCTCCTTAGCCATTTGAGTTAGTCTATTTTTTAAGGTGTTATTTTCTTCAGTCAGGCTGTTGACCCTCATTTCATACTTTTCCTGCATCCTTCTCATTTCTCTTTCTAATTTTTCCTCCACTTCTCTTATTTGATTTTTAAAGTCCTTCTTAAGGTCCTCTATGGCCTGCAACCCGCTCATGTTTTCCCCTGGGGCTTTTGGAGCAGGACTTCTGACCTCACAGTCCTTTTCCCACTCTATGCCCCCAAAATAGGAGTCTAGGGTTGCATTTTTCTGTTTCCTTTGCCTTGGCATGTTGCCACTTAATTGCTTGACTTTTGGGCTTGTTGCCACACTATGGCTTTAAGGCCAGATAGAGGAATTTTCGTCCCGAACGTGTGGGGGGCAACTTCCGTTTCTGGCAAGCTATAAACCCACCCACGACTTCCACCCTAGATCACAATCCAGATCCAGGGAGGTTAAAGCAAGAGCGATTACCCCCCAAGACTGATCGCTGGATCTCCCCACGATTTGTAGGCTGGGAGCCGGAAATGCCTCTGAAAACTACACAGTGGCGTGTCTCCTCAGCAGCTTCTAGCCCCCAGGGGAGGGAGCTGACGCATTCCCCAAATACAGGTCCCAAAGTCCATAGGACACTAACCTCTTACTTTGTCCTAGGCAAGTCTATGTTGATAATTCTGGCGTCTCCACAGTTCCTGGTGTTCTGGGGTTCCTCCAGCCGGCTGCTGGCCCTGCCGCCCTGGGGCTAAAACCTCGGCTCACATGGACCTGGGCCCGGCTCGGCTCCTGCGCTCTGCGCGCTGCCGGCTCCCAGACCACTGCGCTGGTCCTTCCTGCAGGGTGCTGGGCTGTCCTCAGCGGGAGGTTAGCTTCTCTGTGTCGTTTTGTGGGTGCTGGGGCTCCAGAAGATTTTCAGAGTCCTTTTTTACATAGTTTGTGGAGAATCTGGGGGCAGAGAGGCTTGGACGAGCTGTTTCTACTCCGCCATCTTGGCTCCGCCCCCCCCCCAACTGTAAATTTATTAATCTATGATTCTAGTTCTAGACTACGCTGTAGATACATCTATTGAGTGATTACAGTGAGGATCTTTTAGCAGAGTAGACCTAATAGATCCAAAAGGAGTCATGAGATGTATGATTTCATTACTTTAGCAAATCACCTTTACTGCCCTACTACTACTACTACTACTACTACTACTACTACTACTACTACTCCTACTCTGTCTCTCTGCCTCTGTCTCTCTGTCTCTCTCTCTGTATCTCTCTCTCTGTCTCTCTCTCCCTCTTTGTCATCTTTCTTTCTCTTCTCTCTCTCTTTCATCTTTCTTCTTTCTCTCTCCTGTCTCTCTCTGTCTCTCTCCCCACTCTCCCCACTTCTCTCTTTATCATTTCTTTATTTCTTCCTCCCTCATACTTGGACCTTATAAAATAGCATTGATAATATTAATCAATAAATATTCATGAATTTCTTGGAGATGAAAGGTGCTATAACATAAATTCAAAGTATAATGTTCCTGGCTCACCATTCTGGATTTAAACATCATATTTATATATATTTGATATAGAACCCTAGAGACCACAGTTGACTTTATTCTGCCCAAAGCTCGAGTCCTTTCCTCCAATTTACTTAGGTAGTTAGGAAAGTGTGAAGACTCAGAGAACTAAGGAGAACTCAACTTAAATATTCCAAAGGACATTATGGCATCTTTTTTTTTAAGTTTCATATTGTATCCTTTAGATTTAGCATGTCACTGAAGCCTAAATTTTACAGATGAAATGAAGAAAAAAAAGGCAGGGGAGATAATGTAAAAATTGCAAAGTTACAACAAATGAATGTGCTATTTACATAACAGAGCAAGAATTTCCTAGTTTTCAAAGGAAGAAGGAAATAACCATTAATTAAGCACCCTCTCTGCATCAGGTACTTTATAAATAATTAACTCATTTTATCCTCACTATAACCCTGGGAGAAAGATGCTATTATGATATCCATTTGAATTGGGGAACCTGAGGTAAAAAGAGGTCCAGTGACTTGTCTAGGACCAAACAACTAGTAAGCATCTGAGGCTAGATTTGAATTCAGGTATTCTTTGGTGGGGGGGGTGGTTAAATGTTCTTTTCTTTTTTTCTTATTTTATAATTTTATTTTTTATTTAGGAAATAACAAGCATTTTCATAACATAGTAGAATAAAAAGAAAATGATTGCATAAGAAATTGCAGATCTATTATGTACAACTTAGGCCTTCTTGACTCCAGGCCCAGTGCCTGGACTTTGTACATCTATCGACAAGTCATATTGTCCACTGGAGATTGATCTTCAATGGGTTCAGGGACAAAACCAGAGAACAATGTATCGCCCACAACCATCAAAATTTACCTACTTGAGGAGGAGACAGAGAGGGAGAGGAACAAGGGAGAGGATGAGCTGAATTATCACTCACAAGTTGTGTTTGTCCTTTGTTCTTGAAGATGACCATGACATCAGGGAGATGATGACATGACTTGCAGTTGGCTTGGATTGGAGCGAGGGAAGGTTGTGCAAGGTCACCAGTCTCACTTTCTCCTCCAGAGCCATCTGGTTCTAGTGACCAGATATTCATCAGAAAGACTGGAGATGGCCCAGGGTGCAATGGGAGACCCTGACCCTTTCAGGCTAAGGTCTTTTCAGGTTCTCACTTTGAGTGAGGTAATGCCTAACCAATGAATAGGCCTCTTTAAGAAGTGAGTCAAAGGATGGCCCCTTTAAACAACAACAACAAAAAATTCAAACTGGAGTGGAAGACCCTCAGGGTGTCTGGTCAAAAGAGAAACAGTTCCTATTTACTTTCATTCTGAGCAAGGAGGGCCCCAAAAATAGGCATTAAGTGGTGCTTGGACAGGGACCTATTTTCCAATCTATGAGCTCCAGAATGAAGTGGGTTTAAAGTTTGGTCTTTGAGAAAGAAATCTAGCCAGTAAACCCCAAGGTAACTAAGCAACTTTTGGCCATCAAAATTTACCTTCTTGAGGAGAGGGAGAAGGAGGGGGAGAGAACTAGCTGAATTACCCAAAGAGGTTTGCTTTCACCTATTTTTATCACCCCTCAAGTATATGGAGTTATAGAGATAGTTTAAAAGTAACCCTGGTCTTCTCTGAGCTGTTCTAAAAGTTTCTAAATAATTAATCTGCCAACTGACTGCCTTCTAAAATAGCCTCCTTGCCTTTCTAGTGAGTGAAAGCTAATTTACTAAGAAAGCATAAGTAAACAGTACTTTGAGGAATGGAGCATAATCCCTATGCATTTGAAATTCTAAACTGCTTTATAAAAATGATGGAAAAGGTATTGTAAACTAGAAATATGGCTCTGCAAACACATAGACTACCTCACACCTTGGATCGAGCTAAATTGATATACTCTTCAAAACTAGGGGGAACCAACAAGGCAAATACATTGAAACTTCTCTTCATGTCACTTCTTCATTTACCCCTTAATGTCACCAGTTCTCAATCAAGGTGACTAAGAGTTCTTAAAGGCTATGACAGTAGAATTTCCATGAAATTGGACAAGTCTTATTGAGGTGATGCACAAATACTATAGGTCACAGGAAGGGAAGGGGGAAGATTGTGCAGATCCCATTGCTGCCAAACTCTGTTCTGGTGTGCCGACATCTCCCTGACAAGTCTCCATTTCCTACTAAATTTTTAACGCTGCTCATAAATCACTATAAACTCAACATCATAGTTAAATAATTTAATTAGGTTATACAAGCACAGTAAAATCAAGACATTAGGCACAAGGATCATAGGACACATTGTCTTAGTCACTTCCAAGCTCCAGTCTCTCATACTCCTTTTTAGGTTGGGATCCATTTTCATAGTCTTTAGCCTTCCAAGTTCAAAAAAGGGATAATGAAGTTCAGTGGCTACTTTCAACCTTCCAATATTTCCAATACGATAATTCCAAATGTAATTTTTGGGTTGTAAATATCTAATCAATGATCTTATGAATTTCTCATACATGCAAACAGTAAGTTGTAGGCAAATTTCCCCTTCCCCGAGTCTAAATTTCCTTGGTTGCTCTAGACAACAGCCAAATTATCTTGGTTTTATGGTGCCACTCGGTGACTGCTATGGAGAAGTAGCTGTCTCCGGGTGGCTAGGTGGCACAGTGAGTAGAGTGTCAGCCCTGGAGTCAGAAAGACCTGAGTTCGGATCTGGCCTCAGACACCTAAGGCACACACAAACAAAACTTAGCCGTGTGACCTTGGGCAAGTTACTTAACCCCAATTGCCCTGCAAAAAGAAATAAAAAGAAAAAAAAAGAAGTAACTGTCTCAACCTTCCTTCTCAATCATTTCCTTTCTTCCTACTTAGAATGACCAGATACATACTATATGTTCATTTACAGTTTTGTATAGTTGAGTTAATTTTACCCCAGATGATGTTTCTCAGGATGTATCCATCCTGATCCTTTTCCTCTCTCTGTCTCTCTGTCTCTCTGTGTCTCTGTGTCTCTCAGTCTCTGTCTCTCTGTCTCTCTCTGTCTCTGTTTCTGTCTCTCTGTCTCTCTGTCTGTCTGTCTCTGTCTGTCTCTGTCTGTCTGTCTGTCTGTCTGTCTGTCTGTCTGTCTGTCTCTCTCTCTCTCTCTCTCTCTCTCTGTCTCTGTCTCTGTCTCACTCTCTGTCTCTCTCTCTCTCTCTCCTTGTGGGCCAAATTAGGAACCAAAAGTATGACAAGTAATTCTAACAGTAGCATTTTAACAAGTAAAAATTTCTTTGTGCTAAGTGAATTGAGACAACATCAAGAATCTGAGGCACCTGCATCATTCTGTCATTTTTGTTCCTAATTTGGCATAGATATCTTTAACACTTGTTTAGGATTATATCTTTAGATTCTGTCATCCTAGTTCCCTACTCCTTCAAAAAGAGTTTCCTAATGGTTACACAACACAGGCAAGTCCTGTTTCCAGCCTTATCCAGAAGGGATCATGCACAGTGATCTGCTAGTATTCAGGCCTGGGTTATGCCATTATGAATAAAAAACACAAAGGAAAGTCCAATAATGAAGACTCCAATGACTCCAACCACTGAAGAGAAAACAAAGGAAAAAATGAAGTCCTTATACCATGAAAGTTGATAAAAGTTTAAAAATTCTTCCTTAAAAGAGTCGGTCAGGTATTCAACAAGCATTTACTAAGTGTCTACTACATACTAAGCAGGATGCTAAACTTAAGGAATAAAAAAAGAGAAGAAAAGAAAAGAAAAGAGGGGCAGCTAGGTGGCACAGTGAGTAAGAGTGCCAGCCTGGCGTCAGGAGGACCCAGGATCGGTCCCAGCCTCAGAAAATAAAATAATGACTAGCCGTGTAACCTTGAGCAAGTTACTTAACCCCAATTGCTTTAAAAAAAAAAAAAGGAAAAGAAGGGAAGGGAAGGGAAGGGAAGGGAAGGGAAGGGAAGGGAAGGGAAGGGAAGGGAAGGGAAGGGAAGGGAAGGGAAGAGAAGGGAAGGGAAGGGAAAAAAAGAGCATCCTTGCTCTTAAGAAGTTTACAATCTAATGGGAGATAAAAATCGGAACAACTCTGTACAGATGAGATATAGACAGAAGAAACTAAAGAAAATCCACAGAGGAAAGGCAGAGCGTTAAGGGAGATAGGGGTGGGGGTGGGAATCTGTATAATTAATCCTGTTTTTTTCTTAAGCACCACAATTTCAGACTTTAAAAACATGCTATATCTTAGAGTTTTAATTTTAAAGTTAAATAAGTAGCAATTAGTAGCAATGTACCAGTATATTTTCTACTAGTTTTCCATTGCCCACATAGAATATTCCAGCTCTATCATGAGATGCAAATAACAGGCTTACAATCTTTTGAAACAACTCATTTGTTATACATATGTTTTATCTATAAAACAGTATCTTATATGGGAGAGGAACTCTGGATACATGTTTGTTGATTTTACACAGATTTGTACAACATGTTTCCACTAATGGAAAATAAATTACTTTAGTAATTTTATGCTATCTATTCATTTTGGCTTGCTTTCCGGCTTCACAGAGTCTTCACTGCACTTTATGGGCACATTTAGTAAACATTAAGAGACAATAAGAAAAGAAAGAGGGAGATATTTTTTTAATGGAACCCTCTCTACTGGTCAGAGATGGATCTTGGGAACAAGTGAAAACTGGAGAATGAGGTTGCCACAGATAAGTTAGGAGCCAAAAAAAAAAAAAAGTACAGTGAAAAAATACAGCACAACTTGTGTCTACATAATTGTAACAGTGGGTGAGGGACCCATGGGGTGTAAATCTCCATTTGAAGCAGAGATGTATCAGCAGATTAACATTTCCACATAGCCTTCAAGATAATCCTTCACTTAAATTGCTTTCTTCGATCCCTGTTAGAAAGGGATCTTTTTTTTTTTAAATCTCATCCTCTGAGAGAGAGAGAGAGAGAGAGAATAAGTGAATAGAGGAAAAAAGGAACTCTATCTAACCTTGTACATGAATATCTACAATTCGGGAGGGAGTGAATGGGTTAAAATTTCTAAGAGAAAAATTCAAATTAAAATACGGAAAATATTGGTTCTTTAATTACAAACATGGATGTAGTTTACAACCAATGGCACATAAGTATTTTAATTTTCCTGTTTTTATGACTTTTGTTGTTGTTTACATCAAGTATATAACTTTTTTTATCAAGCCCTTTATTTGAATCAACCATTTTTATTTATGGTGAATGTTGTTCAATGGTGCCTACAAATGCACTGATTTAAGGGAAAAGGGATAGAATTTGGTCGATCATATTGTGAAAGAAGTTACAAAATAGTGATGAAATATTTTATTAGAATAGCTTTTCAAAAACAGTAGTAAGTATGAATGTGACCTGTCTTTTTCATACTCTTTTGGTATATAGAAATAGCTTTTATTTTCCATTTGAAAAACCACCAACATCCCACAGCATTTTCTTTCATGAAACAGAGTAAAAGGACTGAAAGGGCCCCCCTTCCTTGAATTATCCACTCTGTTCTGACCTATCCTGTATATCCACCATATTATCATATTATAACTTGTATTATAGTTATCTGGGAACTTGTGATAACCCTACCACTGTATTGTAAACCTCTTTGAGGGCAGAGAATCCATCTTGTTTCATCTTTGCATCACCATGATCTAGTATATTTCACTGTACATCGAACATGATAACATTGATAAATATCTGTTGGATTAATGGTAGCCTAGTGTAGTGAATGGGATGCTAGACTTGGAGTCAGGAAGATCTGGGTTCAAATCTTACAACACTTACTTACTAGATGTTTGACTTTGGGCAAGTCAACCTTTATGTGCCTTATTTTCCTTTACTGAAAAATTAGGAGTTCAGATTGAGTAACCTCTAAGGTCTTGCCCAACTCTAAATCTTTGATGCTATGATCTATGACTACACCTCTAAGAGATAGACCAGGAGAATCCATATGAAGTGAATTTGCCTTGTTCTCTGAATTTAGGATATAGCTATTTGTCTCTCTCTCAAAAATAGAAATTCCTAGAATTTGTGTGTCCAAAATATCTACCTGGTCTTCTGACTTGTTTTCCCTGAGAGACACAATCATGAACCATTTCTTCAAGCATTGAAATTGTCACCAAGGACTTAGATTTTTCTGATCTCAGAAAGAATAAATATTAAGGCCAGAAAGATCCAAGATTGTAATCCAATCTTGTACCAAGATTTCATTTAGAGATAGTGAGAAAGACTCTAAACATCCTTCTTTTAATATTTTGATTTCAAAGCAGAATATTGTTTCCTGGTTTTTTTGAAGTTATTTTTTTTCTTCTGTTGTTCTTAGAGCAATATTAGAAAGACTTGTCTTTTTTCCTCCCAAATAGAATTGCTGATTTGCTTGCAAAAAATCCAATGGACCAGGCATGATGGTGAAAACCTATAATAACTGTTGCTGGAGAGACAAAGATTGGTGTTGACTTGAGGTTGAGAGTCCCAAGCTGCAGTGGGCTAAGCTGATTGGGTGTCTGCATAAAGTTCAGCACCAATATAGTGAGTCACCAAGAGCAGAGAGCTGCCATATTGCCTAAGTTGACAGAGTTAATCAGTGTTAGAATTGGACTCTGAGTGGCTACTGTATTTCTAACCTAATTGAGATAGAGAGACAAGACTCACGCTAAAAACATGACAATACAATACAAAAACAAAACAAAACCAAATATCAACTTAAGTGAAAGTCCTCCTTTGCATTAAGCACTATTATCTCCCTCCCTGTATCTCACTGTTGATCACTTCTATTATCTATGATCTTTTTTTTTTTTTTTTTTTGCTTTTTGGAGGGCAATTGGTGTTAAGTAACTTGCCCAAGGTCACACGGCTAGGTTTTTTGTTTGTGTGCATTAAATGTCTGAGGCTGGATCCGAACTCAGGTTCTTCTGACTCCAGGGCCGGCGCTCTACTCACTGCACCACCTAGCTGCCCCTATTATCTATGATCTTAACTACCTTCAGGAACTTAGCACAGGCACTAATAATGCACAGGCATAAAATAAATACTTCTTAGTGAAAATCCAGTTTCTTTTTTTTACCATCTTCATAGTTCCTCTCCTTTTTAATACTTTTAAAATGTAGCCTTTCCCTCATCCCTATCCTCCTTCCTCTGTCATATTCTTCTTCTGGTAATGTTATTATTTCAATGCACCTCCTGTCTCTCCTTTCCCCTTTGCATGTCTTCATTTTTTTTCAACTGCTGTCCATTTTACTTAATTTTTTTTCTCTATTAACTGAGTGCTATTCAAATATCTCACAGCCTAGGCTTCCCCCATTTTAAGTGGTTTTCTTTATCCCTTCTATCCTTCCCCATAATCACAGAATATCAGAGCTAGAAGGGACTTCAGAGTGTATCTAGCACAAACAACCAGTAACAAGATTCTTTGTTTTCTTAAAAAGACCACAACAACTGGTGTTTCCTTATCAATCCCTTAGCTACCCTCTCTCAGATAGATCCTTAAGGAGAAAAAAAAAGTTCAGCAAAACTAACCAACATATCATCCAAGTCTTATAGTATAAGCAATACTCTGAAGCAAAATGGGAGAAGGTGTGTTCTCATAACCTATGCAAAAAATGGGGGGGAGGTGCACTCTGATAGCCTCCCTTTTTTGCAGCCATGTTTGTCCATTATAATTAAACAGAATTCTGTTTCAATTTATGTGTTTTGTTGTTTTTCTTTCCCTTTCTTTCCATTATTGTGTGATATTGTGCCAATTGTGTTTTTGGTTCTTCTTTCTTCACTTTGCATCAGTTTCTATAATTCTTCCCATGATTCTTTGAACTCATAATATTCGTTTTTTTAATCATTCACCAACATTCTGTTATATTAATGCAGAACATTCCACTTAATCCTTCCTCCAAACTAGTGGCATGTCTTTTGTTTCCAATTCTTAGCTATAATAAAAAGGGCTGTTATTAATATTGTGATGTATATGGAAGGAGGATTTTCTTTCTTTGTATCAATTATCTCCTTGGGAGTATGCTTGCAGCTGGTTTGTCCTTGAGATCAGGGAGATGATGACATGACTTGCAATTGACTTTGATTTGAGTGAGGGATGGCAGTGCAAAGTCACCTCCTGAATTATCTCCCTGATGTCATGGTCCTCTTCAAGAATGAAGGACAAACCACAATGATATCCTCCCAGCACTGGGATCCCTGGACCAAAGAGTAGGGAGATTTTAGTCACTTGCTCTTTGTATAATTCCAAATTTCCCTGTAAATTAGGGCAGCTCTTCCTTTCCCAACCCCTCAAACTCAGACCCATAAGCCCCTAAGTTAAACACTGGCCCAGGACTTTCAAACAACTTTTGAAAACTTTCACATCCACACCCTGGCTCCTCCACTGTGCAGAATGATGGAAGCTATCCAGAGTCTGATAGAGGTGGGTCAAGAGGGAGAGGTCTGCCTCTGGTACTGTCTGGTAGTAGATTCATCCCCTGCTTCCTATTTGGTGGGAACTCTGTGCTCTTTAGAGAGCCTATAATGGGCCTGTCACTCTATGCTGGGTTCAGAGGGTTGGGTTTTTTTTTAATTTTTTTTTTTATCGTCCCTGTCAGTTAGCAGCCCAAGGTTACTGCCAGCTCTCTGTCAGGGCTTTGATTTCCGTCAGCCGTGGCCACGTCCTTTTAGTTCTCTGCTATCTTTTCAGCTTTGTTCAGGCTGAGCTCTACTTGTCTACTAATTAGCTCTTTGGAGATTTCCCTTTTAAAACTCACTATCACAGAGGACAGGAACCGTTCAAAAGTTTTGTGCTTCATAGACATTCCATATTCATCCCCGTTCTGTACCTCTGCATCTTAAAAATTAAAAGTGGCAGGCAGGCCAATTTAAGGTAGTGGAGTCACCCGGCCTATAAAGAAATACCTCCCGGTTCTTGATCAGGTATGTAGATGAATGACAGGGAGAGAAAAAGGTTTACATCAAAAAACATAAAATACTGAGGGGTACAAATTAAAAAGAAACTCTCACTCTGTGTAACATATTCACATTTTTCTTTATCTTCTGGTGTGCAAATATTGTGCTAGCTGAATAGCAAAGTAGCACAACTTTAGGGTACAAAAAAAAACCACACTGTAATAACATCAAGAGTGGTCTTACATCAAGGAGGACCCTGAGGATGTCTTTGTTGTCAACTTCAGAAGAAAAGAGAGGAACAGAAGAGGAAACTGGCAGAAGGGATAGATGCCAAAGAGAACTCAAAGGATTAGGTCCGGGTGAGGTGATCGGTATTCGAAAACAGTCTGCCTTCTGGCTCTGATCTAAGGGAATAGGCTGGCAGCAGAGCCAGAGGGCATACCAGCACAAACACACACCTTCAGCACACTGCTAGAGGCTTGCCTCAGTGCCTTAAAAATTGTGCTCGCAATTAGACACAGAGGTATGGAAGAGCAATGGCAAAGAAGGACTCTGTTTGTGAATAACAGTTTTTTCCATAATGCCCAGTTCCAACCTGGCTCTCTCCCCATTTCCCCACTTTTCCCTTTATTCCACTAAGTACAGTCTTCTTTGGGGAACTCAGTGATGTTCTAAGTTATACTTACACTGCATTTACACAGTGTTAATGCCAGCAAGATGAAAGTAAAAACCTTTGAATATATTAATGTTATAACACAGATGTCTTACTTTTTATCCCCCCCCCCTTTTTTAAAGAAAGCTGGTATGGCAGATAATGATGCAGATTGTGTTCGATGGCTGTGTAGATGAAACAGGGGAATACAGATTAAATAAATTTTTTTTTTTCTTCAAAGCTTACGTTTGCTCTATAATTTAAGTTCTGGGCTGATCTTGGTGGGTGTAGGTGCAAGACGGCATCACAACATTGTTCTAGCCAGGCAGAGAAACATCAATATAAAAGGGCTCTGATCCATTTGTTCCAGTTTTAAAGAAAAGAAAGAAAACAAGGCACGGGGGTCCACGGGAGAGCCACTGAGTCAATTGGTTTGGTGGAGAATAATTATAAAATGAGGGCAAAGGAGGGCAAATGGTATGTGGTCAGGACCTTCCTTATTTCTTGAAATATCACACTTTTTTACTTTCTCGGTTGTATCCTATGTGTCACTGGCCTCAATCTCTCCCATAATCCCGGCACCAATATGCTAAAAAGTACTAAATTTTGATGGGGTAGTTCTCTCATTAAGGTGTTTTGGTTGTTTGTTTGTTTTTTTAATCAATGAAGTGAGAAGAGGTCATTGGTGTCACTTGAATCACTAGAAGTCCCTGGCTTTGGAGCAGACAGTATAGTTTAGTTCTTTGTTTGTTTGTTTAATTTTTTTTCAGACTAGGGATTCCATGATAAATGCTTCCCAGTGTCCATTTCCTGTTCAGAAAAAACAATTAGTTCAGCTCTAAACTTCCAGCAACCCCAGGCTTCAACTGGGCTGATCGAGGACTACTGCTACTATAAACAACTAACATTTATTTAGCTAGTGCCTTAAGGTTGACAAAGTACTTAAAAACATTATCTTAGTTGACCCTTATAGCACTGGGAGGTAGATTATTAACTCCAAGTTATTTTTGTGCCCATTTCATCAGATGAGGAAACTGAGGTAAGCAGGGTTAGGTGACTTGCCCAAAGTCAAACAGCTAGTAAGTGTCTGAGGCTGAATTTGAACTCAGGTCTTCCTGATTTCAGGCCAAGTATTCTATCCACCTAACTGCATAATGTTTGCTTCACGTAAAATCCCAACATGTTTAAACTAAATTGTTTTCATTTTCATTAGATGCTAGAATATGAAATTCCAGAGCTCTGATAATCTGTTTACCAAAAACAGAGGAAGAAACCTTGCAAAATGCTGTTTCTGAGCTCAGTGGGGGCCCGTTCTGATTATCTCTATAGATACAACTTGTGTAATAGATTTCCTACAGATACTAAGGCAGGAAGCAACAGGGACTTGCTTACTGAGAAATGTCAGCCTCCTCCTTTTCTTTGAATGTCCCTCAGGTGGTACATTGTCCCTTTTTGTGGCATCTCCTTTCTTTTTTTCTCTCTCAAGATTATCTTTGATCTTCATTTAAATCAGACTTCACCTATATACAAATGTTGTGAGAAGAGAGACACCTTCTCCACACACACACACACACACACACACACACACACACACACACGAACACGCATAGTATGATCTGCCCTCTATCCTGTCCCCTGCCTTCAGGCATATGTTTGTCTAATGGACATGATAAAAGCCCAGTGCAGGGGCAAAGGATCTAGACAATTTTGGCTATATAAAAATGTAAAAGCTTTTAACATGAAAAATAAATCAGTGAAGACAGAATTAAAAGAGGAACTTTAGAGCAGGAAAAATATTGGCACTAAATATGTCCAATGAAAATCTGATATCTAAATATATAAGGAATTGACATAAATATTTAACACTAGCAACCATTCACCAAAAAATGAATGGTCAATTGACACGGATAAACAATTTTCAAAGGAAAATTTGCAAAGTATAAATGACCTCAAGAAAAGCAAATCACTAACAGAGAGGGCCGCTAGGTGGTGCAGCGAATAGTGTCAGGCCTCAGTCAGGAAAATAAGTCTTCCCAAGTGCAAATCTGACCTCAGACACTCATTAACTGTGAGACCTTGGGCAACTCACTTAACCTTGTTTGACACAGTTTCCTTATCTGTGAAATGACCTGGAGAAAGAAAGGGCAAACTATTCCAGTATCTTGGACAAGAAAATCCCAAATGGGGCCACAAAGAGTTAGACAGGATTGATAAACGAAAGAATTGTTAACAACAAAAATGGTGAGAAGAATGCAAAACAAAATAGTTGTGGACTTTTACTTCATACAAATTAACAAAGATGACAAAGATGGGGAATGGTCAGAGACTCTGTGGGAACATATACATACAAATACATTGTTGGTGGATCTGTGAAGTGGTCTGACCATTCTGAATAATAATTTGGAGATATTCAAGAAAAGTCACGTGTTCATACCGTTTGACCCAACATTTCCACTTCTGAATGTATACTTCCAGGAAGTTGAAGACAGGAAGCAATAATAGTATTAACAGTTATTATTATTATTATGTAACAGTTATTACTAACAGTAATTAACAATATTAACAGAAAGCAATAACAGTAATAACACCAAAATATTCATAGCAGCACCCTTTTTGACAGAGGGCAAAAAGGTCAGGAAACAAAGCAAATGCTTATAGGTTGTTGAACAGTTGAAAAAAATAATGGCAAATGAATATATGGAATATTGCTGTACAGTAAAAGATAATGAAAGAAATTTTAAGGGAATATTAAGAATTCATAAGATTTTGAAAGATTTGTATAAACTGATGCAGAATAAAATAAGTGGAACAGAGAATAATATATGCAAAGACTACAACAATGTAAAGTATTTAAAATTCTTAAAGGAAAATTGAATTCTGAGGAATTTTTTTTTAAAAACAGAGATCCTGAAGAATAGACAATGAAAAATGCCTCCCCCTCAGTATTGGAGAGGCAGATTACAAAGACAGACTATTGTATACATTGTCAGATGAAGACATTGTGTTAGTTATTTTTGCCTAATTATGTGTATGATTGTGTGTGTGTGTGTGTGTGTGTTTGACACAAGAGGGGTTCAATCAGGATGAGGGTGTATATGGAGTAACTAATATAAAGGCAAAAGGAAGTCACAAAAAAGGTGTTTCTTTTCTTAGATGAGGACTGGATGTTAGGACATTTACATTGCTGTTCTTCCCCTGTTTGGTTACATGCTCTTGGGTTCTTAATGTTTTTTGTGCCTCTGATTCCCATCTAAGAATATGAACAAGTGTCCCTGATTGCACATCACACACTACATTGGATAGAGTGATGGTGTAGAATTAGGAATTTGTTGTTTTGTTTTTCTTCAGTCATTTTTCAGTTGTGTCTGACTCTTCATGAGCCATTTGGGGTTTTCTTGGCAGAGATACTGGAGTGGTTTGTCATTTCCTCCTTCAATGAGGAAGTTGAGGCAAAGAGGGTTAAGTGATTTGCCCAGGGTCACACAGGTAGTGTCTGAGGCTGGATTTGAACTCAGGAAGATGAGTCTTCCCACCTCCAGGCACAGCATTCCTAACCAATGGGGTTAGGAATATTTGAGTTCAAATCCTGCCTCAGTCACTTACTAACCGCGTTACCCTAGGCAAGGCACCTAACCTCTCTGTGCTTCAGTTTCTTCATCTGTAAAAGAAAGTAATTGGACTTGATGATCTTTAAAGTCCCTTCCAGATCTAGCTCCATGATAGTATGACCCTCATCAAATATTGCGCCCTGGATAGCTTCCCACATTGCCTACCCCTAATCCTTATTCTACTGAATCTCCAAACAAATATACTTTCAAAATCTTTTACACAGAGAACAAGAGCTTGCCCCTCCCATGTACCACTGTCATCCTCATGAAAATGCATTTTTGAAGTGACTCACACACACAATTCTGTTTTACTTTGGCTTGGATAGCCCTGCACAGATATATCACATCTACCCACTGAGAGGTTACTTAACAACCCATTACTTACCTTTCTTCCTTCAGCCAGGCAATGATCCTACTCTCTTAAAATTATGAATAACCTCTTGGCTGCTTCTGACCTCTGGCCATCTTTCTAATCTGTCTGACCTCAGAGATAATTTCTTGTGCTTCAGTGGATTAAGGTTTGCAATGTTCAACTTTGTACCAGACAGTCAAACATCTGAGAAAATTATTTATCAGATTCTTTATCAGGAAAGATGTTTCTGTGTCCTCTTCCCCACTGATAAATTCCCTAAGCTTAGACCTTAAAACTGGTAGAAGATTGTATGATCTTAGATTTACAACTAGGAGAGAGTTTAAAGGCCATTGAGTCCAGTTCTTTCATTTTGCTTATGGGGAAACCGAGGCACAGAGAGGTTAAATGATTTACCCAAGGTCACACAGCTAGTAAGTGTGTGAGTCAGGAACTAAAATAGGTCTTTCTGACTGTGTAAGTCCAGCACTCTTCTCCAGTACTCCAGACTGTAGAGGAGAAGGGGATCCAGCATCTTTGGTTTCTCTCTCTCTCTCTCTCTCTCTCTCTCTCTCTCTCTCTCTCTCTGACTCTCTCATGGTTATTGTTGTTTGTTTGTTTGTTTGTTTTATACAATGAAAGTCTTGACAACCTGCTGAGCCTTGGATAAGGTTGTGACTTGGCCTAGGGTTCAATCATGATTGTGAGCAATTGATTGATTAATAGTGAAAGACAGATCAGGCAGTTGTATAGTTGATCAGTTATTGTAAATAAAGACAGAAAGAGGAAAAAATTCCTTTGACCAATCATGCTCTGTGAGGAATCACTGAAGGAACTGCAGATGTTTAAACTATAGAAGAAGATAGAGGAGAGGACATGATAACTGTCTTTAATTGTTTGAAAGGCCTAGAAGAAAGACTGGACATGTTGTCTTTGGCTTTAAAGGACAAAACTAGGAGCAAAATGTAAAAAGATATAAAGTAAATTTAAACTTGATGTTGGGGGAAATTTTATTTTATTTTATTGAAATTAATTTGAAGATGAAATTTTACTTGAAATGAATAAAATCTTCCAGAGCATTAGAGCTATCCAAAAGGTGATCAGGCTGTCTTAGGGAGTAACAATTTCCTCCTTATTGTCAGGATACAAGAAAAGGTTCATTGAGCACTTGTCAGGTATATTGGAGAGGGAATTCTCCTTCAGGTATTGTTTAGAAAAAATAACCACTGAGGTTCCTTCTAACTATGAAATTCTGTGATTCTGTGAATGTGAACTTGCTTCGAGGGTGAAATGACCTAGTTACATACTGCTTCCCCTTTTGCTTTTCATGGTGGTTCCTGAGATCAGCAGAGACTTTTCAGAAACTCTGGAATGGTAACAATTCCTTTTTTCAGGTTTTTTTTTGTTTGTTTGTCTTGAGAACCCACTGGAAGATAAGGATAGGGATGGGGGGGGGGTCCTCCAGGCTTCTACCTGTATTGCATCATAATAAGGAGAATAATGGTTAGGTAGATTCTAAGAATAAACTATGGCTCTGATGATTTCCCCTGTCTGCTGATTTCTGGATGGCTCATAAAATGGTATTTCCAAAGCAGATTCTCAATGAGACAGCTAGGTGATGCAGTGGACAAAGCACCCTGGGCCTGAAGTCAGAAGGGCCTGAGTTCACATATGACCTTAGATACTTCCAAGCTTTGTGACCCTGGGCAAGTCACTTAATCCTGTTTGCCTCATATGTAAAATGAGCTGGAGAAGGAAATGGCAAACCACTCCAGTACATTTGCCAAGAAAACCCTAAATGGCATCACAAAGAGTCAGGAACAACTGATCAACAAAACAACCACAAAGATTATCAATATCAATTACCAATCATTCTAAGATGAAAGAGATCTAATTATCCAATCTCTCTGAAAAAATTATTTTTACAAGTAGGCAAAGGTCTTGTTTGAAGAAGGTAGTAGAAATTAAATGCATATTATGGGAATTTATTCTTGAGGAAGACCCTTAAGAAGAGTCTTTTGTTCTTCCATAGTCTGGCCTATATTTCCCTTCAAGTCCATCTACTGAGTCCTTAATCTTGGACATCATAATGTCCTGCTTCGAAACATATGTTTCATAAATGGATCCTGAAAAATCCAGGACAAAAGAGTGGCTAAAATGTAACAGATTCCTTCTCCAATCCAAATTGACATTAGCCATCTGTCAGACACAAAGTATGGCTGGGAAGACTGCCTTTCAATGATCACTTAGCCAACTGACTGCTTGCTGAACTTGAATAATTATATCTATGAAGATGGAGACTATTCCATTGAATGTAACACCAGAGGTGACTTAGGAATGGGGTGAGGTCAACATAGCGAGAAAGGGACCAGGGATGGAACCAGCTAAGTGCCCTCCCACTTTGTACTTGAGATATTATCACATGGCATTGGATCTGACATTGCATCTACAGTCTGGGATAAGGTGACCGGGTCATGGCTACTAGACTCATGTTGCCACATGGCTTTGAGCTCACTGACCCTTGATGGTGGGGCCATTCTTTCTGAGTAGGACAGTTGTGCTACCTTGCAAAGGAAATTTGGGAGAATTAACGAAGGCAGGGATTGCAAAGTATGACCATGTTTGTAAACAAATCACTTTGGTGTAAACATACTCTCAGGAAACCTTCATGCCACCATGGCAATAGTTCAGAACTGTACACATTAGCACTGGAAGATACATTTAATACAAACCCCTCATTTTATTGATGAGGAAACTAGGGCCAATGGAGGTGAAATTCCTGGCTCCAAAGCCATCATAAATAATAAATATGTATTTAACACTTTAATATTTGTCTTAAGTTCATCATCTTTTTTATTCTTATAGCAGAAAAACAACATAGCATAGGGAGTAAATACCTGGCCCTGAACCAGGAGGATTGAGGTTCAAGTCCCAGTTCTAAGATACAGCAGACACATGACCCTGGCAAGTCATTTAACTCCCCAGTGCTCTAGTCCAGGCTTGCCAAACTCAAATAGAAATGAGAGCCACCATACTTAAGGATCCCTGTGGGCAGCATATTAACTTAGGAAGCCACATATTAGCATTATCTATCTTCTATTGTACTTTTATTTATCTTGTTAAATATTTCCCAGTTACATTTTAATTTGGGTCAGGCTCAGTCATGAGTTTTCCTCAGCCCCTACCACCCAGCACATGCCCCCAATCCCTTCTATACCTCTGCTCTTAGCAACCCTCTAAGACTAGAAGTTGAAGAGACCGTGTCAACCTGCACTGGTAGAGGGAATTTCTCATGGGGAGCTCCCCAAAGGCATGAAATCACAGGCTCAGTTCCTAATCCTAATAATCACAGTGTCCTGGGATATTATCCTCATTTTGTATATGAGGAAACTGAGTCTCACAGAGCTTAACTGATTTCCCCATGGAAACACAAATAATGTTTGAGGCAGGATTTTAATCCACATCTTTCTTATCTAATTCCAGTGCTCTAACCATTAAACCATGTTATAATAGCTCGAGCACGTAGGTGTGGGTGAGTGTGTGTAGGGAGAGAGAAGAGAAGAATAGAGAAGGCGGAAGAAAGAAAGAGAGGAAGAAAAAAGAGGGAAGGGGGGAGAAAGATATGAGAGAGAAGGGGAGAAAAATTAGGAAGAGACAGAAAGAGAAGGGGAGAGGAGGAAGAAAGAGTTGAGGAGAAAGGGTGGGAGAGGTGGGGGGGAGAAAGAGAGGGGGGAAGCAGGGAGGGAGAGAGAGAGGGAAAGAGAGAGAGGAAGGGAGGGAGAGAGGGAAAGAGAGAGAGACAGAAACAGAGAGAGAGAGAGAGAGAGAGAGAAGGGAAAGGGAGGGGAGGGGAGAGGAGGAGGGAGAGGAGAGGAGAGGAGAGGAGAGGAGGGGAGGGGAGGGGAGGGAAGGGAGAGGAGAGGAGAGAGAGAGGGAGGTAGAGAGAGAGGGAGGGAGGGAGAGAGAGAGGGAGGGAGGGAAAGAGAGAGGGAGGGAGGGAGAGAGAGAGGGAGGGGGGAGGAAGAGAGAGAGAGAGAGAGAGAGAGAGAGAGAGAGAGAGAGAGAGAGAGAGAGAGAGAAAGGGGGAAAGAGAGAAAGAGAGAGAAGAGGAGAGGAGAGGGAGAGGGGGGAGGGGAGGAGAGAGAGAGGGAGATCCAAAACCAATAAGAGTAGGCTCAAAGATTTCAAGTCATTGTTCACTGAGTCTGGATATTCAAAAAATAAAACAAAAACCATCAACCCCAAAGAGAAACTCACACTAAATCAAAGATCTCTTTTTCACTAAGTATTGCAAAACCTCCCTACAGGTACTGCCTTAATTGGTATCTAACATACCAGGTCTCTCTTACCAAAGGGCCAATACATAAGAGTCAGTACTCTGAAAGGCAACATGGAAGAACTGAATGAGAAAGTCCATTAGTCACCATTTCCACTGGGAAAGAGGTCAATCCAGGTCAGAGAGAGGACAGTCTAAACAAAGCTAGAGACTTTTGCTAAAAATGAGACATGATCAACTAGGTAGAATAGAGTGCAGGGCCTGGAGTCAAGAAGATCTGAGTTCAAATCCATCTTCAGATATTTATTAGCTGGGTGACTTTGGGCAAGGCCACTTAACCTCTGTTAGCTTCAGTTTCCTCAACTGTAAAGTTGGGATAACAGTCGCACCTGCTTCTCAGGCTTGTTATGAGGATTAAGTGAGGAAATATTTGTAAAGCACTTATCACAGTGCCTAGCAAATAGCAGGCACTATATAAATGCTAGCTAGGCATTATTATTATTATTATCATTATTATTATATCAATGAACAAGCATTGATTAAGTTCTTATGCTCTAGATGCTGTGCTAGGTGTCAAAGTCATATTCAGAGTACACTCAGTCAAAAGTGAAAATAGTTACTGCCCTCAAGGAGTTTACATTCATTTAGGAGAGAAAACATATACACATAGCAATATATTTGCAATGATTGCAAGTTAAATATAAAATGATTTGAGGAGTCAGAGAGGAAACCAGGAAAGGCCTTCTCTAGGAGGGGCTTTTTGAGCTGAGCCTTGAAGGGAATAGTCATTTTCCCGACATAAAAGCAAAAAAAGAAGTACATGGTTTAGTTGAGAGAAGGCTATACTTAGAACAAAAGGGTCGAGATTATAGTCCCTCTCTGACACGTAAATTGTAGTGTGACCCTGGAAAAGCTGTTGAACTCCTGTTGAATTTCTCCTTTCAGAGAAATTCCTAAGGCACAGAAGCATCGCAATCTGAATAGATGAAAAAAGTTCCCAAATGGACAGATCATCTCACCATGAAATTATGGATCGAGTTTTCAGTTGAAAAAGAAATGATTGCTCAACAGATGACATACTACATTCATTGTTCAGATCTAGGAGTGACTTCCTTCTTTTGAATGCTTTTCATCAGCCTCTATGCTTTTAAAAAACAGATTGAAGTTTACTAAATAAAAATGAGGTTGTCAAAAGCTGTAGAAGGCATGTAACTTTGATGGCTAGAAAGGAAGGCAACAGGTTTTGTGGCTTGGGTGTTTTCCTCTGTCACTATGTCTCTTTTCACCCCTTTATTTCCCCCTCCCAACTATAGCAAAATAATTGGCTGACATACTTAGAAATGAATTTACATAACTTCAGATTCCGAATATAAAATTAGTCCTTTGATTCGCTAAAGGGATGTTTCACTATACCTGTACTCTGAAAGCAAAATATCAAATGTTTATTTCCTTTGATTAGGCAAAAGATGCCTTTTCTGTAAATAGGACATGTATCTTTGATTTTTTTTCTCTGAAAAGTCATATGAACGTATAGAATTTGGATATTATAAGGCAGGAAAGATTCATAATGAGATAAATTTTCTGTTCACTTCATGGGTTCTAAAAAGGAATAAAAGGAAGATCAACCTATTTTTATTTTCACTTTAAAATAAGTTTTAATTAGTGTCTTTTTTATATCACCAAAATTTTCCCAAGTATCCTTCACCCACCCTTCCCCAGAGAGCTATCCCATATACCAAACATGACTTTTTCAAGATGAGAAAAAAAGAATTAAAAGGGAGCATAAGCAAATTTGATCAATGCATAAAAACCCCTGAATAAAAGTGCAAGATGACACATTCACGGACTTCTGCAAAGGAGTGGGGTTGGGGGTGATTTTTCATAGCTTTTCTTTCAAGCCAAGCTTGTTTTTTGATAACCTTGCCACATTCACTGTTGATTGCATGTGCTTTCTTTCCATTTACTTTGTTGTAGTCACATGCACATTGTCTTCTTGGTTCTGCATCAGTTCATTTAGATTTTTTCTGTGCTTCTCTGTATTAATCATAATTGTCATTTCTCACAACAAAATTCTGTTATAATAATAATCTATTACATTCATATACTGAAGCTTGGCCATTTCTCTATTGATGGACATTTGCTTTATTTGATTAATTTAATTTTATTGATTTATTTACTGAAAATGAAATCATAATCTGAGAACAGCCAGTTATCATGCTTCTAGATGTTAAACTCTGAGCTAGGAATTGTGGACATTTGCAAATTATTAAATCCAATTGAATGAGTATTTACGAAGTACCTACTAATATATGTCAGACACTAGGGATAGAAAAAAAAATATGAATCAATGCTCTACTAGAGGGAAAAAACACATACAGAGATGAATAAATACACATTAGAGGTGGAGATAGCTGAAGGAGAATGTACCACATATGGGATATAGCCTGTGCAAAAGTGCAGAGCCAGGAAATGGTAATATATATATATATATATATATATATATATATATATATATATATATATATATATATATATATATATATATATATATATGGGAGAAAGCAATATGAAGGGGAGTAAATGTAAAATCAGCATAGAATGAGAGGTTGGAGACACATTATGAAGGTCTTAAAGTCCCCAACAGAAGAGTGGTACAGTGTCCCAAAAGTCTTAGTGCAATTTTAAGTGGTTAAAGCTTATAATTGGAGGTTTAAAAAGCTTAAAACAGCACCAAGACTTTGGGGACAGCCTATATTTTACCCGAAAAATAATAAGGAGACACTGAAGTTTCTTGAATTATGGTCATACCTGAGTTTCAGGAATATCAACTTGGCAATTAAGCAGAAGATTAGAGAAAAGAGACATTAGAGTCTGGGAGAATAATTAGTTACTACAATAGTCCAAGTGAGAATAATCATTTTAATGTAAAATATGTTCCTTCACCTGAAAGACTATTAAATAATAGTCAATAGGAGAAAAACATGAATGAATGTATTCTAAGAATACAATGTTTATTTGTGTCTTCTTATAGTTTGCCCCTGTATGACATCATATAGACCATTCATTCTTTCATTGTCATTTTTCACTCATTCTTTCAAAATTCATTCAGCAAGGTTGTATTAAGTGCCTACTTTGTGAAAGGTGCTGTGGTTGGCCATTGGGAATATAAAGATAAATGAAACATTTTCTCATTAGATTGTGAGTGCCTTGAGTGCAGGAATTATATTTGCCTTTCTTTTTATCTAGTACTTAATAAATGTAGTTAGTACTTAACAAATGTTTGTTGACTTGTTGACTTGACCACTTCCCTTCAAAAAGCTCACGTTCTACCCAGTTATACCAAGGGTTCCTAACCTGGGGTCCATTAACTATTAAAAAACATTTTGATAACTAATTGTTTTTCAAATGATTTATTAACTTCTGGTTTACATCATTCATTTCCGCCAGATTTTGAGTTACAAATTTTCTCCCCATTCTTCCCCTACCCATCATCCCAAAATAGTGGTCCCACAGGATATCCCCTCCGCCAATCTGTTCTCTCCCCTATCTTCCCCCATGCCCCCTTCAACTTTTCCAGTAGGGCATGGTGGATCTCCATGCCCCAGTGCCTGTATATCTTATTTCCTGTAATACATGTAAAATAGTATTAAAATAGTATGTGTATATATATATATATATATATATATATATATATATATATATATATGTATATATGTATATAAACATTTTGTTTTAAAACTTTAAATTCCAGATTCATTCCCTTCTTCCCTTGTCACCCACCCTTACTGGGATGATAAGCAATTCCATAGAGGTCATACATGTGTAGCTAATGCAAAACATTACCATAGTAGATATATTGTAAAAGACTGATTATATTTCCCTCTCTCCTATCCCACCTCCCACTTGTTCTATTCTCTACTCTGATCCCATCTCTTTTCAAAAGTGGGTGCTTCCAACTTTCCTCCCCCCCAGCCTGCCCTCCCTTCCATCACACCCCCTCTTATCCCCTTCCCCCCACACTCTAATAGGGTGAGATACCCTATTTAGTGTGTATGTCATTCTCCCCCTGAGCCAAATTCAATGAGAATAAGGTTGACCCATTCCCTGTTGCCTTCCTGTTCTTCCCCTCTGTTGTAACCATTTTCCCTTGCCTCTTCCATATGAGATAGTTTACCACATTCTGTCTCTCCCCATCTCCTCTCATTATATTCCTCTCTAACCTCTTAATTTCACCTTTTAAGTATCATCCTTTCTTATTAGATTGGTCCTGGGCCCTCTATCTATGTATACCTATAAACATATATACACACATTCACATATGTATTCATATGCCCATATAACCTCCATAATATATTATATGTGTATATATATATATATATATGTATATATATATATATATATATTTCTATTCCCTTCAACTATTTTCATACTGAGAAAAGTTTCATTAGTTATAATTATCATTTTTCCATGTAGGAACATAGATAGTTCAACTTTGATAAGTCCCTTATGATTTCTTTTCCCTGTTTATCTTCTCAGGTATCTCTTGCTTCTTATATCTGTATGTCAAATTTCCTATTCAACTCTCTTTTTTTTTTTTATCAAGAATACTTGAAAGTCCTCTATTCCACTGATTGACCAAATTTTCCCCTGAAACATGATACTCAGTTTTGCTGGGTAGGTGATTCTTGGTTTTAATCCCAGCTCCTTTGACCTCCAGAATATCCTATTCCAGGCCCTTCAATCCCTCAGTATAGAATCCTGTGTTATCCAGATTGTGTTTCCACAATATTCAAATTTTTTCTTCCTGGCTGCTTGTAATATTCTCTCCTTGATCTGGGAATTCCAGAACCTGGCTATAATATTCCTAGGAGTTTTCTTTTTGGGATCTTTCTTTTTGGGAGGTGATCTGTGGATTCTTTCAACCTCTATTTTGCCCTCTGGGTCTAAAACATCAGGGCAATTTTCCTTGAGAATTTCTTGGAGAATGATCTCTAGGTTCTTTATTTGATCATGGCTTTTAGGTAGTCCAATAATATTTAAGTTATCTCTCCTGGATCTATTTTCCAGTTCAGTAGTTTTTCCCATGAGATATTTCACATTTCCTTCTCTCCTTTCATTTGTTTGGATCTGTTTAACAGCATCTTGATTTCTCATAAAGTCACTAGCTTCCTTTTGTTCCAATCTAATTTTGAAGGAATGATTCTCCTCAGTGAGCTCTTGAGATTCTTTTTCCATCTGGCAAATTCGGCTTTTTAAGACATTCTTCTCCTCGTTGCCTTTTTGAGCCTCTTTTGCCATTTGAGTTAATCTATTTTTTAAGTTTTTTTAAAGATATTTTGAGTTAGTCGATTTTTAAACATTTTCCTCAGTCAGGCTGTTGACTCTCATTTCATAATTTTCTTGCATCATTTTCATTTTTCTTCCCAATTTTTCCTCCACTTCTCTTATCTGCTTCTTCAGGTCCTCTATGGCCTGTAACCAGCTCATATTTTCCTATGAAGGTTTTGGTGCAGGAGTTCTGACTTTATTATCTTCCTCCCATTCCATGCTTTTATCCTTTTTGTCCCCAAAATTGAAGTCTAATATTGGATTCTTCTGTTTCTTTTGCTTCCTTTGCTTGGTCATGTTGCCACTCAATTCCTTGACTTTGGGACTTGTTGCCAGAGTAGGCCTCTGCCATCAGAGAGGGGAGCTTCTGCCCCAAACACTGGAGTTTTCTAAGCTGCTGAGGTATTAGTTGGGTGTCCTCTCTGAAGCCTCCACATGCTCTGGCAAGCTGGTCACACATCCCAGTACCTCCACCCTACACCACAATCTATATCCAAGAAGGTTAACACAAGAGCAATTACCCCTCAGAATGGTCCCTTGGTCCCCCTACAGTCTGCAGACCAGGAGATGAAGCATCTAAGTGTGGCTGTGGCTGCAGAGCCCCTTTGTCTCAGCCTCTTCTCACCCCAGGGGCAAAAGCTGATGCACTACCAAGCACTGGGTCCCAAAGTCCACACTGCACTGACCTCTCACTTTGTCCTTGGCATCTATGTGTTTATAATTCTGGAAACTGCCACAGCTGATCTGAAGTCCCTCTAGCCTTTGTTTTGTCAGGCCTGCCCTGGGGCTAAAACCTCTGGCTCATGAGGGCCTGGGCTTGGCTCCCAGAGCACTATGCAGGCCACTCCCTGTGGGGCTGCCAGGCTATCCTCAGTGTGAGGTTAGCTTCTCTGAGTCATTTTGTGGGTTCTGTAGCTCCAAAGTTTTTTCAGAGTTCCCTTTTACATGAATTGGGGAAGGTGAAAGCCTGATAACTAAATTTCAATATTATTGGTTTCCTTTGTAATCCTATGTGTTTTCTTTTGTGCATTAAAAACAATATGCCAAAAAGGGATGCATAGGCTTTGTCAAAGGGGTCTATGACATAAAAAATGGTTAGGGATCCATGAAGAAGAATAAAAGCTTTCAGAAGCCTTACCATGGAGGTAAGGACAATATATAATCAGCAATGGACAATATAATGTATATTAATTTTTTTTTTTGCTTTTTGGAGGGAGGAAGGTGAGGCAATTAGGGTTAAGTGACTTGCCCAATGTCACAAGGCTAGTAAATGTTAAGTGTCTGAGGTATGATTTGAACTCAGGTCCTCCTGACTCCAGGGCCAGTGCTCTATTTACTGCACCACCTAGCCGCCCTTAATATAGTGTGTATTAAAACTTGAAGGTGAAGGAAGGAGCAGCTATGGAACTGAAAGAAAATTCATGGCTGATGGTGGGGTAAACTGCCTCCCCAGGCTACAAAGGAAATGGAGTGGAAGAAAAGGGATGAGCTATCCCTGGGTTCAACCTTAGGGCTTGAAACTCTCCAGTAGTAAGTCAGCCTTGATGAAGCCCAAGGACACATTTTCCCCTCAGTGTTCCCAAACCCTCTGGGGATCTGCTCCTGGAGTCAAGTTCAAGATGATGGGGATAAGAAACAGCTCAAATGCAGAGAGATCCATACCCACAAGATTGGCAACTGTCAGCAAGAACTTGGGCCAAGGGAGGCAGGCAGTTAATACTTAGATAAAGAAATCCAATTATTCAATTTTCTTAAATATAATTCACTATTCAATAGCCAATTTTCCTGTTGGAAGTAGATGGTAGAAATCAAATCCATGGTACAGAAACATCATTGGGAAAGACACTTAAGAAGAGTCTTTTGGCCTATGAATCTGGACATAACAAAAATTCAGCTAAGGTGTACAGAGATGGTGATTGGTGTTAGGAGAGGGGAATCAAAGGTCTTTTGAAATACTGAGCTATGAGAATACAGTTAACAAAACATCAATGCATTTACTTATCTGTTTTGATCTTTCTATTATTTAGCTATATGTGCCTATCATCTATCATGTTTCCATCACCATTTTCTGTCTTTCTATCTCTCTGTATCTGACTCTCTCTGCCTCTCTGTCTGTCTCTCTGTCTCTCAGTTTCTCAGTATACTGATCTGGACCTATGATTCCATTTATTTAAGGAATTTTCTGAGAAGGAAATATCCTCTACCAATGAAGAAAGGCAAATTTTTTGAAATTTAAAGTCTTACAGAATTATCTGGGGACACTGAAAAATTTAAGAGACTTGATCTAGCAACAAGGAGTTAGTAGTTTGATGTAAAGTAAGCAGATTATTTATCAAATACTATTTATTTTTTTATTAAATGATAAAGATAATTGATTAAAAGAGTTCTTTGCTTTGTGGGTAGAGATGTCAGCCTGAAGGTTTCCTTTTGGCTTAGAAAAGAAGGAAACTGGTTATTTGCTGGTTATGGAAGTCAAATGTCTAGACAGGGGTGGGGAACCTACAGCCTTGAGGCCACATGTGGCCCTCAAGGTCTTTCAAGCGAGGCCCTTTGATTGAATTCAAACTTCACAGTACAAATTCCCCTTAATAAAAGGATTTCTTCTGTAAAACTTGGACCCAGTCAAAAAGCTGCACTTGAGGACCTAGGGGCCACATGTGGCCCCAGTGATGCCGGTTCCCCATTCCTGATCTGGATAATGTGGATGAATAACAACTTTTCTATGTAAGTGATAAAAAAGTGTTCTATATCCCTGTGTTAGGTCAAAATCCTTAAAGTCAGGAAGATTAAAAGTAAGAGGGTATTTTAAAGGTTTTTTTTCTCACTTTGAAAATTATTTACATAGATCATCATGTGACTTTCAGCAAACACCTATGAAAGATGGGAGATAGATTTCTAGAATTAAATCCTTGTGCAATAATTTTTCCTGTAGATCTATACGATGCCACCTCATCAATTCCCTACACTTCTGCATTTAGCAAATCTCCATGATTAAAGAAAAATTAGAGAAAAGTCTGTGATCAAAGTCATAATTAGGAAAGAGCTTTGAATGAGGGTGAATAATTTAGGGGAGGGGTGTCAAATGCAAATAGAAGCAGATGTGCTGCACATTCACTTAGAAAACAACAAATTAACATTGTATAAGTGGTTTTGTATTGTTTATTTGATTAAACATTTCCCAATTGTATTTTAAATATAATAGAAATAAATGTTCCCCCACTGTTCCTACACATGGGGAAGGTTTGTGAACCTCAGTTGACCCTGATGATCTAGAGAATAGCAATAACAACATAGAGGAATGTGCCTTCTCCCTTCCCTGTCCATAAATCGGTATCCAGGAGGGTGGTACCATTCCCTTCAACATCTTATGAATTGAGAGAATCATATTTCTCCCCCCAGATACTATGCCAATTCCTCCCTGTTGTCCCTAGCAGCCTCCATCCCTTTCATGGCTTGGAAATATTGAAGTATCCTTGGACATATTCCCTCCATGACCATTTCTTAAACTTGCTTCTCACCCCAGCCCCAGTCCCCCCTCTCAATTCTGTCTTTGTCTCCCCAGTGGGCCAATTTTTTAGTAATCTAGAAGTGTCCTAAAGCTTAATTTCCTAGTGGCTCCTTCCTTCAAGCTATTGTACCTCTCATTCACATAGCAACCTCTGCCCCCAACACTGCTTTGATCCAGGGACAAAAAATTCTAATTTCAGCCTTATGTATGTTTCAGATTTCATACATAATGGTGCTACTATAATAGACATATAACTTGTACTTCACATGATGGACAGTCATCGACCACTTGTTGGACAACCTTGTTGATTTGACACTAAGGGAGGAAGAAGTCAAACTCATTTGTTGTCAGAAGTCAGACCATTCAAGGAAATCTCATGTCTAAGCAAATGGCAGACATTCAATGTAACTTTTGCACAGTGCTGGTATTGCTAAGGTTGAGGAGTAATGTGATTTGGACAGGAGGATATAAGATTTGTTTCAGGTCTACCTCTGGCATGTATGACCTGAGAAAGTCACTTTGCTTCTGTAGCTTCAGGGCTTTCTGTCAGAAAGAGACATAATCTCTATGAAGACAGTATGAAGAATAATGGAGGATGACCCTAAAACAAAAATAATGCCAAAGATCTATTGGGCCAGAATGTAAAAAAAAATTACTATGATAAATGGTCTGTTATCCAGATTTCTATTAATCAGAAAGTCTATGCCCTGGCAATCTGCAAACCTACAGCCTGGATGTATTTGATAAAAATGATATATTCAGGGCACTGTAAGATCCAGAAGTGGTTTCTGAACCATCACATTTTAAACTGTTTGTTATGTTTTAGTTCTAGGCACATATTAATTTCCTGAAAATTTATATATATATATATATATACATATATATATATATATATATATATATAGCATACCTCTATGTAAATACTAAAAGAGTGATAAAGATGTAATAAACTCTCAGTAAGTACTTGTTGATTGAGCTAATCAATTTTTATTAGTTAGAATTATTATTGATAATGGAGGTAAATGGTCCACATACAAATATACAAAGCTCTGTGGTATGTTTGCATACCTACCCAAATAATTTAAGCTCCCTTGCATATATCCTCCCCCCCCGCAGAAAATCCTTTTAAGTATAGGGAAATTTTGCAAGGAAGAGGTATGAATGTGTTGATAAATATTTAACAACCAGCTCTTTCAAAAAAATTGTGCATGATACTTTTAAGCTTAATCTGCAATTTTTACCAGTTTCCCCAACATTTTCTTAAGTATACAAATCAACAACACAATAAATCAAACCCTGATTGGTAGCATTTGCTGATTTTTGAGATGTAAATGCTTATACTAGAAATTTAACAATCAGTTCTGATGGACCAGTTCAGGCTGGCTCCAGCCAACTCTTGCTTAGAAGTCATCCAGTATAATCCTCTCATCTTGTAGTCAGAGAATTGAGACCCAGAGAAATGAGGTGACTTATTCAATATCACACAGATATTAAGTGACAGAGAAGGAAATAGTGTAATAGAAAGAACACTGTATCTGGAGTCAGATGGCTGAGATTTGAATTCCAACTCAGTTCTTTACTCCCTGTGAAATCTTGGGAAAGTTTTTCTGACCTTCATTCGGTCCAATTTTCTCACTTGTAAAATGATGTTTCAACTCAACAAATGCTTAATTTCTTATTACAGGTAAGACATTATACTAAGCACTGGGTATATAAATGAAAAAGTGACACTATCCCTCAAAGAGCTTAGAATCTAATATGAATCATATGGATGACTCAGTCCAATGATTCTCAATTCACCAGTGAATTCTTGATCCATATATATTTACACATATATTTCCTTGTCACACACCAGTTACCATCCCTACAGGAAGGAATCAATTGCCCTTTCCTTTCCCTTGCCAGATTTCTACTGATCTTGAAAAATGAAAATGTTAGCATCAAAAAAAAAAAGTTAGTGGAAATGAATATTTTAAAGACATATAAGGAAACCTATTACTTATGTTGTCTGGGAACAGAACTGATTTCCCTTCCTCAACACTCTCTAGTGTCTCTCCTTGGACTAAGGCTGACTTGATCACTTATGCCTATTTCAGAAGGTTCAGGTGGTATCCCCAGGATGTGGTCAATCAATTGCTACCCCAATTCTCTTATGATCCTAAGGGTACTACAATTGTTCTAGGGTACTGTTTACAAATACACATCCTATGTCCCACTTGCCATATTTTCCAGCTACAAAAAATCAGTCACATTGACTCTTAAACGTGAAATACTTCCTAAACTATAAAGTAAGATCATGAATAATCAAAATATTTATTGATTAGGGAAAAGCAGGAGTCGTAATAACAGTCCATCCATAAATGCACACAACATAGAAAATATTGGGTACATACATTTACAATAACTTAGAATGGAGATACATGAGGTGCATAAGTAGAAAAATCCATGTTCCTAGGGCAATTTATGACTGTACGTCAAGACTTGTTTTCTTTAGAGAAAAGACTATACCATGTGTCATCTAATAGGCAAATTTGATTTTTTTGTTATTTGCTCACCCTCAAGTCATTGCATCTATGGTGCTAGCTAAAACCACTTCTCTGTAACTCTCTAGACACTGAAGCAGTAACAAACTCTTTTAGTACACAGCTACCCTTGGCATGGTGCTAAGAAGATATTTCCCTTTAACTGGAGAAATGTCAAGTTCTATGATAACTACTCTGGGGTTCTAAGGAGTTTCTCCTTCTCAAATTGTCAATAAAGGTAGGATGATGTATCGTTTCCCTAATTTTTCAAAGAGCCAAGGATTCTATTTTATTTAATTATTTTTCAGTAAAGTCACACTTTCCCTTATGGAAAAGCAGATGCAAAGGCTATCTTTTCTTCTATTCCCACCCCCAACAACAATAAGAAATGATAATAAAGAGAAAAACAGGAGCATTTTTGGAAATTTTCCCCTCCTTCTGGCTATATATGGCATCAGAGGGCAATCTTGTCATTCTCCAGCCAATCAGTTCTCAGCAAAGTAGTGTCTTCCTTCCCATCAGTACAGCTCCCAGATAAAACAACTGCATACTTGGTCAATTTCAATCACTTGGAATTGACTTTATATTCTCTCTTCTCTAAGCACTCCTCTCATTGTTTTCTGTGCCTTCTGTCCCTAACTTTTCCTGTGCTTGGCTTCTTCTCCTTCTTCTGTCTTCTTCTGGATATCTCCTTTACTCCTCTTTCTATATTTCTAAAAGCTGAAATCAAAGCCTTCTCAGTGGCCCATCTCTAACTTATGGTATGAAACTCAAAAGAACACACCATTCTGACAAGAACACTCATTTCCCCCAGCGTCCTCATATAATATTCCCATGAATTCTAAATAGTTATTTGATTTATAGTTAATTAACTATATGCTTAAATTAAAAAATATTTTAAAACTTTAAAATTTTAAATAAAAGATTTATTTTTATATGTATAATATATAATTCAACCATGTTATTATTGTAAATAATAATATCATTTTCAAAATAAAATTTTAAATAAAAAAATCTTTAAAAATGTAAAAAAATCCTCAAAATCAATGATTGCTCTATTCTCAAAAGATTCTCTCAATATATTTATGTGAAAGGCAGTATTTCCCCCCATATCTTCAGAACAGTCCTTATTTTACCAGAATACATTATCTGAGAAGCTGTTTCCTCTCAAATTGTATTCCTTACACAAAAGTTCGTTTCCTCCTCCTTTCTATAACCAAAATACTTGTATATCAAAAGGTAGCACAGTGTATAGAATGTCCAGCCTGAAGTCAAGAAGACTCATCTTCCTGAGTTCAAATCTCTTCTCAGACACTGATTAGCTCTGTGACCCTGGGCAAGACATTTAACATTATTTCCTCATCTGTAAAATGAACTAGAGAAGTAAATAGCAAACCACACAAGTATCTTTGCAAGAAAACCCTAAATGTGGTCACAAGGAGTCAGACACAACTGAATATCTCACATTTAGCTTTCCAGAGTTCTGTTTCTCTTTTTGGGGGGAGAGACTTATGCTCATTTCTTCAATTATTACCACATAAGTTAACTTCTCAGAAATCAATATGACTTGAGTTCAAATCTGGCTGTTTGAGTCCAGGCAAGTTACTTAACCTCTGACTGTCTCAGTTTTCTCAACCATAAACTAGGGATAATAAAAACACCTACCTTCCAAGGGTTGATATAAGGATCAATTGAGATAACATTTGTAAATTTCCTTTCCCCTCTCCCATTACAATTATTTATAGATTTAGTTGTTCAGTGGCTGCAAAATTTTCTGTTTCTTTTCCCTCCTTTCAGTCATGTTGATTATCATTAGTCCTTCCAAAAAAAATTAGCAAAACCAGGAAAGGGAACGAGGACAGAATTCAAGTTAGTTAAGTTGGTTAGTTTTTGCATCTTGCATAAGTTTGTCAGGGCTTGGGGTGGGGGGCTGAATGAGAGCAGATGAATTATTGGTTAATAAATGGACTAATAAAAATAAAATTTGAGAATTATTACCTTTGACTATTTTCGAGGTTCTATTTGGGGGTCCTTACTGTGGATAATAAATAGACACCTAAATCTTTACTATAATCATTTTCAGAAATGATAATTTGCTAGATGAAAATCTTTCATAGAAACATATACTCTATTAATGAAATAATCCCAGTGCCTTATATGCAACATTCAATAGTTTAAGTTGGAAAGGAATACATCTGTCTCTTGTTAAGCTCGCAAATGAGATCTTAAAAAACATATTCAATTTTTTTGGCATTTATTTTTTTATTTTATATTTTTTTTTACAAATGCTTTATTAACTTCTGGTTTACATCATTCATCTCTGCCAGATCTTGAGCTACAATTTTTTCTCCATCTTTCCCCCACCCACCACCCCAGAACAGCAGTCCCACAAGATATCCCCTCCTCCAATCTGCTCTCTCCCATATCCTCTCCCATACTCCCTTCAATTTTACATTAGGACAAGGTGAATCTCTGTGCCCCAATACCTGCACATCTTATCTCCCAATTATATGCAAAATAGTATTAATAGTAGTATTTATATACATTTGAAACATTTAATTTTAAAACTTCCAATTCCAGATCCATTCCCTTCCTCCCTTGTCACCGACACATACTGGGAATATAAGCAATTCAGTATGCGTTGCACATGTATAACTATGCAAAACATTACCATAGTAGATATATTGTTAAAGACTGGCTATATTTCCCTCCCACCCATCCCACCCCCCACCTGATACATTCCCTACTTTGATCCTGTCCCTCTTCAAAAGTGTGTGCCTCCAACCTCCCCTCCCCCCAGCATGCCCTCCCCTCCATCATAACCCCTCTCATCCCACTCCCCCTACTCTCCTGCAGGGTGAGATATCCCATTTAGTATGTATGTCATCCTTTCCCTGTGCCAACTTCAATGAGAATATGGTTTTGCCTTTTTGCCTTCCTGTTCTTCCCCTCCCATGCAACTACTTCCCCTTGCCTCTTCTACATAAGATATTTTACCCTGCCCTTCTCTCCCCATCTCTTCTTGTCACATTCCTCTCTCACCTCTTAACTTCACCCCTTAAGTATCATCCCTTCCCACCAAATTCGACCTGTGCCCTCTATCTATGTATACCTATAAACATATATACACACATTCACATATGTATTCATATGCCCATATACCCTTCTTCAATTATTTTCATATTGAGAAATGTTTTATCAGTCACAGTTATTGTTTTTCCATGTAGGAATGTAAATAGTTCAACTTTGACAAGTTCCTTTTGATTTCTTTTCCCTGTTTACCCTCTCAAGTAACTCTTGCTTCTTGTGTCTGAATGTCAAATTTTCTATTCAACTCTGGTTTTTTCCTCAAGAATGCTTGAAAGTCCTCTATTCCACTGAATGACCATATTTTCCCCTGAAACAAGATGCTCAGTTTTGCTGAGTAGGTGATTCTTGGTTTTAATCCCAGGTCCTTTGCCCTTTGGAATATCATATGCCATGCCCTTCAGTCCCTCAGTGTAGAAGCTGCCAGGTCCTTTGCTATTCTGATTGTGTTTCCAAAATATTGAAATTCTTTCTTCCTGACTGCTTGTAGTATTTTCTCCTTGATCTGGGAATTCTGGAACCTGGCTATAATATTCCTGAGAGTTTTCTTTTTGGGGATCTTTTTCAGGAGGTGATCTGTGGATTCTTCCAATCTCTATTTTGCCCTCTGGTTCTAAAATATCAAGGCAATTTTCCTTGAGAATTTCTTTTTTTTTTTTCCAATTACAAAGGCATATTGTATTAGGTGGGATGAAAGATGGTAAGGAAGAAGTAAAACCAAACAATGAGAAGAACAAGATCATTTAGTTTGCTTCCATCAGGATTCAGGCTCAGTTCTTTCTAGTTATATCTCTGGATGGCGCATTTCTCACTTTCTTGAGTCATACGGGATTAACTTATATCACTGCATTGCTGAAAAGAGTCCAGTCTGTCATAGTTGGTCGTCACAGATATGGTATGTCTGTGATTATATACAAATTTCTTCTGATTCTACTCTTCTCGCTCAGCATCAATTTGTATAAGTCTCTCCAGGTAATTATGAAATCCGTCACCTCCTCGTTTCTTATAGCACAATAAAATTCCATTACATTCATATACCACAACTTGTTTAGCCATTCCCCAATTGATGGGCACCCCTTTAGTTTCCAATTCTTTGCAACCACAAAAAGGGCTGCTAAAAATATTTTTGTACATATGGTTCTTCCTCCCACTACTATGATCTCTTTGGGATATAACCCTAGGAGTGGTATGGCTGGGTCAAAGGGTATGAAATTATTTATAATCCTTTGGGCATAATTCCAGATTGCTCTCCAGAATGGTTGGATAAGTTCACAACTCCACCAGCAATGTATTAGCGTTCCAATTTGCCCACATCCTCTCCAGCATTTGTCACTTTCTTGTTTTGTCATCTTAGCTAATCTGACTGGAGAGATGTGGTATCTCAGAGTTGTTTTGATTTGCATTTCTCTAATTAATAGTGATTTAGAGCATTTCTTCATATGCTTATAGATATCTTTAATTTCTTTCTCTGAAAACTTCCTATTCATATCCTTTGACCATTTCTCAATTGGGGAATGACTTGTATTCATATAGATTTGGCTCAATTCTCTATAAATTTTAGAAATGAGTCCTTTATCAGAGACACAAGTTGTAAAAATTCTTTCCCAATTTCCCACCTCCCTCTTGATCTTGGTTACATTGGCTTTGTTTGTGCAGAAGCTTTTCAATTTAATGTGATCAAAATTATCCATTTTGCATTTTATAATGCTCTCTAATTCTTGTTTGGTCCTAAAATCTTCCCCTCTCCACAGATCTGTCAGGTAAACTATTCCTTGCTTTCTCAAATTGCTTACAGTATCATCCTTTACACCTAGATCATGCACCCATTTAGACTTGATTTTGGTATATGGTGTTAGATAGTGGTCTATGCCCAGTTTCTGCCATACTGTATTCCCGTTTTCCCAGCAGTTTTTGTCAAATAGTGCATTCTTATCCCAAAAACGGGGGTCTTTGGGTTTATCGAACAATAGATTGCTATATTCATTAACTGCTGGGTCTCCTGCACCTAATCTATTCCATTGATCCACTACTCTACACCTCTGCCAGTACCAAGCAGTTTTTTTTTTTAATTCTTTTTTTTTTAATTAATTTATTAGTTTAGTTTCAGTTGACAAGATTCAATTCCTTAGTTCCTTGATTTTCAAATTTCCTTTACTTCCCTCCCCCCTCCCCTCATGACATCATATAGTACAGTATAGGGTCTGCAAATGCATTCATATTAAACATTATTCCAATTACAAAGGCATATTGTACTAGGTGGGATGAAAGATGGTAAGGAAGAAGTACAACCAAACAATGAGAAGAACAAGATCATTTAGTTTGCTTCCATCAGGATTCAGGCTCAGTTCTTTCTAGTTATATCTCTGGATGGCACATTTCTCACTTTCTTGAGTCATTCGGGATTAACTTATATCACTGCATTGCTGAAAAGAGTCCAGTCTGTCATAGTTGGTCGTCACAGATATGGTATGTCTGTGATTGTATACAAATTTCTTCTGATTCTACTCTTCTCGCTCAGCATCAGTTTGTATAAGTCTCTCCAGGTAATTATGAAATCCGTCACCTCCTCGTTTCTTATAGCACAATAAAATTCCATTACATTCATATACCACAACTTGTTTAGCCATTCCCCAATTGATGGGCACTCCTTTAGTTTCCAATTCTTTGCAACCACAAAAAGGGCTGCTAAAAATATTTTTGTACATATGGTTCTTCCTCCCACTACTATGATCTCTTTGGGATATAACCCTAGGAGTGGTATGGCTGGGTCAAAGGGTATGAAATTATTTATAATCCTTTGGGCATAATTCCAGATTGCTCTCCAGAATGGTTGGATAAGTTCACAACTCCACCAGCAATGTATTAGTGTTCCAATTTGTCCACATCCTCTCCAGCATTTGTCACTTTCTTGTTTTGTCATCTTAGCCAATCTGACTGGAGAGATGTGGTATCTCAGAGTTGTTTTGATTTGCATTTCTCTAATTAATAGTGATTTAGAGCATTTCTTCATATGCTTATAGATATCTTTAATTTCTTTCTCTGAAAACTGCCTATTCATATCCTTTGACCATTTCTCAATTGGGGAATGACTTGTATTCATATAGATTTGGCTCAATTCTCTATAAATTTTAGAAATGAGTCCTTTATCAGAGACACAAGTTGTAAAAATTCTTTCCCAATTTCCCACCTCCCTCTTGATCTTGGTTACATTGGCTTTGTTTGTGCAGAAGCTTTTCAATTTAATGTAATCAAAATTATCCATTTTGCATTTTATAATGCTCTCTAATTCTTGTTTGGTCCTAAAGTCTTCCCCTCTCCACAGATCTGTCAGGTAAACTATTCCTTGCTTTCCCAAATTGCTTACAGTATCATCCTTTACACCTAGATCATGCACCCATTTAGACTTGATTTTGGTATATGGTGTTAGATAGTGATCTATGCCCAGTTTCTGCCATACTGTATTCCAGTTTTCCCAGCAGTTTTTGTCAAATAGTGCATTCTTATCCCAAAAACTGGGGTCTTTGGGTTTATCGAACAATAGATTGCTATATTCATTAACTGCTGGGTCTCCTGCACCTAATCTATTCCATTGATCCACTACTCTACACCTCTGCCAGTACCAAGCAGTTTTGATGACTGCTGCTGTATAATACAGATTAAGATCTGGCATAGCTAGTCCACCTTCCCTAGCATTTCTTTTCATTAATTCCCTTGATATTCTAGACCTTTTGTTTTTCCAAATAAATTTTGTTATTATTTTGTCTAACTCTACAAAGTAGTTTTTTGGTAAATTGATTGGAATGGCACTAAATATATAATTTAGTTTGGGTAAAATTGTCATTTTTATTATATTAGCTCGACCCAGCCACGAGCAATTGATATTTTTCCAACTATTTAGATCTGATTTTATTTCTGTGAGAAGTGTTTTGTAGTTGTGATCATATAGATTCTGGGTTTGTTTTGGCAAGTAGATTCCCAAATATTTTATAATGTCTACAGTGACTTTAAATGGGATTTCTCTTTCTATCTCTTGCTGTTGAGTTTTATTAGAGATGTACAGGAATGCTGAGGATTTATGTGGGTTTATTTTATATCTGCAACTTTGCCAAATTTATTTATTGTCTCAAGTAATTTTTTACTTGATTCTCTAGGATTCTCTAAGTATATCATCATATCATCTGCAAAGAGTGACAGCTTGGTCACTTCTTTGCCTAATTTGATTCCTTTGATTTCTTTTTCTTCTCTAATTGCTACTGCTAACGTTTCTAGTACCAGATTGAATAAGAGGGGTGATAGTGGACACCCTTGTTTCACTCCTGATCTTATTGGA
>WOXC01003100.1:0-75607 GCA_011680675.1 Gymnobelideus leadbeateri | reverse complement strand
TTCTTCCCATTGCCGTTTCAGGCTCCAGAATGTAGACCCGTCACTTTTAGTTTTTTGGTCTTCAGAAATCCCTGGAGGATACCAGGCATTCTTTGTCTGAGAAAGTCAGCCATCTGCTTTGCCTGCTGGCTAAGGAGGATGGTTGTGCATTTGACAAGTATTTGCATGAATCACTGATAAATGAAAATATTACACTAGAATGCAAAGACAAAATATTCTTCAAACCCCACTTCTCTGTTAGGAGACAATTGCCCAGTGTACTCCACTGAATGTAAGAATTTCTCTAGCCTGAAGGCACAGGGTAAAGAGGTTCTCCTTGGCCACAAAATTTCCCCCAAAGCTTTCTTCAATCAGCCCGCCCAGCACGAGGAAAAGAAAACAAAAATGAATGTTTTCTTAAGAAACAAACAAACCAAGTACACCTGTTTACTCCAGTTAATCAAGAATAAGCATGTATTAAGCTGCTATGTAAGTATTGTGGAAACAAATATAAGAGTGACTGGCCTTGCCCTCAAGAAGACTTTCTTTTATCAGGGACTACAGCATAAGACTATACATTTAGAGCTGAGAGGGATCTTTGAGGGAAAATCTAGTCCCCTCTCTTTATAGATGAGGAAACTGAGGCAGAGAATTGAAGTGACTTGCCAGGGTCCCAAAGTCAGGATTCCAGTTTCCTTGGCTCCCAGTGTAGTGCCCTAACCACCAGGCGATGCTGCCTCTCACACATTCAGAGATAGAGATGCAGAGTTTTAAAAACAGTAATAAGTGGAACACTGATGGAGGCGAAGAGAGTTAAAAACTGAGAAAAGCTCCTTAGATGGCGTGGCCATGGAGCTGGGCTTTGACAGGGCCAGGCTCACCCAAAGGCAATGGTGAGGAGGGAGAATTTTGCTGTACGGCATCCAGCCTGGACAAAGAGGAAGAGGCTGGATTCGGGATGATGGAAATGTTCTCTACATCACAGCCATCCAGAGGAGTACTCTCCTTCTTTCATAGCTAATCCTGTGATTTATTCTCCTAATGAATTCTGTTGCACCCTGGAACACTGCACGGAGGTGAAGCTGGATAGCTTTCACGATCTGCTTTTCCCCAATAATTCTTTTTTGAGCCAGACATTAGATCATTGGAGAGACAAATGGAGAGGGGAGCCCCTTGGCCATTCCGAGCTGTGTCCACACGCTAGGAAGATCAGTGCGCTCATTTATCGCATTAGTGACACTGTGTTACCAGGACACACATTCTAGGCAGCCTTCCATGTGACTGGGGCCCAATGTGCAGTGCTAATTAATCCAGTGATGATGGTGATCTCTTCCCATCTGTCCTTTTTGCTGGCAAGATTTGAGTTTAAGAAAACTCCACTCCCAGAGAGCAGAGGCAGTACCTGCTCCAGTGATCAGATTACATCATCTCCTTTATTCCCTATGGCTATGGCCTTTGACCTTTTATGTTATTCCTGATGCCTCCTGTGTGGCTGAGATGACTCCCAGGGGCCTTCAGATCTGACCTGCTTCTGGCCCCCATCTTCAGAGAGAAAATTCTCATTCTCTCCCCAGAGCTGGTTTACTCTTATTGTCATTGTGGGTTTTATGAGCCTGCTGGCTGTTTCCTCTGCTCATTGCATTTTCCATGTTCCCTTGCTTGAGGTAAGTGACCCCTTTCTGCTCACCTCACCCTCTTAGGACCCCAACTCCTTTCAAAGCCCAGCTGAATGGCCACCTCCTCTGAGAAATGTTTCCTGATTGTGCTTCATGAATCTGCATACATCGCCTTGAATTGTGTGTGTATGCGTGTGTATGTGTGTATATGTATGCATGTATATGTTATGTATATATGCATGCGGGTATACATGTGTGTGCATGCATGATGTGTGTGTCCTTATATTGTTTAACCCTGGGAGAAGGTAAGCTCTTTGAGGGTGGGGTCTACTGTTCTTTCTGCATTTGTGCACTAGCTCCTGGCCAGAGACCTCATCTCCCATCTCCATGACTGTGCAGTGGCTGTGGAAAGAGAGCTGGCTTGGGTACTGGAGGACCTGGACTGGAATACCAGCTCTGTCACAGAGAAAGTCATTTAACCTCACTTTTCCCATGTGTCAAATGCAGGTATTGGGCTAGGTAACCTCTAGGAGTCTTTCTGGCTCAAATCTTAGGATCCTGTGCCCCCTGTGGCCTCTCCCTGGTTTCTTCTTCAGGAGGTCCTTCCTAGGTCCCCTGAAGGGAGTGCTTTATGAATCTGCATTCTGCCCCCCCCCCCCCCATGGCTTTTGGTACATAGAGTGGGTATATGCTTGCCTTGATATTATAGAAGTTCCTTGGGTCAGGGACAGGTTAATTTTTGTCATTTTACCTCCAGCCCCCAGCATAGCAGCTGACATTTAGCATGTGCTGAAGAAATGCTTCCTGATTTCTTGAGTTTTGTTGGATGGATTCCTCAGATTTGTTTTCCCAGAGAAGGTCTCGATTTAGAAAACTGATTTTATAGCAATGTCAGGAAACTGATCTTACCAACCATCACCAACCCTAATGATAGGACAAGAGATGAAGCCCTTTTAATGGAGGTCATGCTCCTAAATGTTTCCTGATGTTGGCCAGCTATCTCCAATTCTAGGGAAACCCTCCCTTCCAGGCTGGAGTTCATCTACTAATGCTAGTCCATATAGCTAATGCTGTCAGAGTTCCCTGCCCACAGGAACTAAAAGAGGGCCATAGGAGTGTGGCAAGGGCATGCCCTGCCTCCTACCACAGTCTCAAGTTTTACTATCAGTATCAAGATCCCCTCCCTTCCCTTTTTCCTGATTGGAAGGATACAAAGTTGGGGTTCTGATTTTCTGGCTCCAACTAAAAGCAAAACAGAGCCTCTGGCAAGCTTTTCAAGAAAGGCAACAACCTCACAGAAATATGACTGGAGTCACTCTTGCCTAAAGAGAGAGCTTGTTCAGTTTGGGTATCAGATGGATAAAGACAAAGAACTGAGCTGAGTTTTAGAAGACTTTTTGCTTTGTGAAATGTCTGCTTCAATCTATCTGCTTATCAGGAAAATACAGACTTTGTTTCCCTCCTACACATGAGAGGGCCCCATTGTGTGCCCCTCAGCTTCCTTTCCCTGTGATTTTCTCATTTTGAAAATGCCCAGGATCAGGGTAGAGCCAAGATGGTGGCATAGAAGCAGGAAAACTCCATGTGCTTCCTCCATAACCACCTCAAATACCTATAAAAATTACTCTAAACAAACTTTAGGGCTATAGAACCCACAAAGTGACAGAGAGAAACAAATATCTCATTAAAGGTAGCCCAATAGGCCCACAGGAAGGGTCCATAGCAGTGTGCTGGGAGCTGAGCCCAGCCCTGTGAGAGCCAGAGGTTTTAGCACCAGGGCGGCCACAACCAGCTGAGGCTTGAAGGACTTCTGGAGAGTGAATCACCAGCAGTGGTGGCAATTTCCAGAATTATCAACCCATAAATGCCAAAGACAAAGTGAGAGGTCAGTGTGGACTTTGGGAACAGGGGGTCTGGGAGTGTGGTCTGGCTTCTGTCCCCAGGGGGAAAAGAGGCAGAGGTGCAGTGGCCCTGCAGCTGCCTCCACATGGCTGCTTCAGAGCTCCTGGCCTAGAGATTGTAGGGGGACCAAGCAACCATTTGGAGGAGTAATGGAGGAGTAATCCCTCTTGCTTTAAACTGCTTGGATCTGGATTGCTCTCTAGGGTGGAAGTCCTGGGTTGTGTGATCAGGTTCCAGAGCCGGTGGAGGCTTCAGAGAGGGCACCCAACTAATACCTCCAGCTGCTGCAAAAACCCCAGCAGTTTGGGACAGAGCTCTCCTCTTTGGCAGCAGAATTCTACTGTGGCAAAAAGTTCAAAAGTCAAGTAATTGAGTGGCAACATGAGCAAGCAAAGGAAGTAAAGCAAGCACAGCAGTAAAACCTTAGATTCCTATTTTGGGGAAAAAAGGATCAAAGCAATGAAGTCAGAATTCCTGCACCAAAAGCTTCCAAGAAAAATATGAATTGATTACAGGCTATAGAGGAGCTCAAGAAGGATTTTGAAAATCAAGTAAGAGAAGTGGAGGAAATATTGGGAAGAGAAATGAGAATGATGCAAGAAAATCATGAAAAGAGAGTCAACAACCTGACAGAAGAAAATAACACCCTAAAAAAGAGACTAACTCAAATGCCAAAAGAGGCTCAAAAAGGCAATGAGGAGAAGAATGCCTTAAAAAGCTAAATTTGCCAGATGGAAAAAGAATCTCAAAAGCTCACTGAGGAGAATCACAAGCTAATAACTATTAAATGTATCCAAACAAATGAAAAAAAAAAGAAGACAATGTAAAATATCTCACTGGAAAAAACACTGACCTGGAAAATATATCCAGGAGAGATAATTTAAAAATTATTGGACTACCTGAAAGCCATGATCAAAGAAAGAACCTAGAAATCATCCTTCAAGAAATTCTCAAGGAAAATTGCCCTGATGTTTTAGAGCCAGAGGGCAAAATAGAGGTTGAAAGAATCCACCAATCACCTCTTGAGAAAGATCCCAAAAAGAAAACTCCTAGGAATATTATAGCCAGATTACAGAGTTCCCAGATCAAGGAGAAAATATTACAAGCAGCCAGGAAGAAACAATTTAAGTATTGTGGAAACACAATCAGGATAACACAGGATCTGGCAGCTTCTACATAAGGGATCAAAGAGCTTGGAATATGATATTCTGGAGGTTAAAAGAGTTGGGATTAAAATCAAGAATCACCTGCCCAGCAAAACTGAGTATCATGTTTCAGGGGAAAATATGGTCATTCAATGAAATAGAGGACTTTCAAGCATTTTTGATGAAAAAGCCAGAGTTGAATAGAAAATTTGATATTCAGATACAAGAAGCAAGAGAAGCATGAGAAGGTAAACTGGAAAAGAAATCATAAGGAACTTATCAAAGTTGAACTATTTACATTCCTACCTGGAAAAATGATAATTGTAACTTATGAAACTTTTCTCAGTGTGAGGATAGTTGAAGGGAATGTCTATCTATCTATCTATCTATCTATCTATCTATCTATCTATCTATCTATCCATACATACATACATACAAATATGTGTCTATATAGGAGGGTATATCGGGTGTATGAATACATATGTGACTGTGTGTATATATGTGTACAGGTATACATAGACAGAGGACACAGGATCAGTTGAATAGGAAGGGAGGATACTTAAAATGTGAAATTAAGAGTTGAGAGAGGAATATAATGAGAGAAGATGGGGAGAGACAGAATGGGGTAAATTATCTCATATAGAAGAGGCAGGGGAAGACTGTTACAATGGAGGGGAAGAGCAGGAAGGCAATAGGGAATGGGTCTATCTTACTCTCATTGAATTTGGCTTGGGGAGAGAATGACACACACAAATGTCATACACACTAAATAGGGTATCTTGCCCTACAGGAGAGTAGGCAGGAAGGTAGGGCTGGGTGGGGGGGAGGGAAGTTAGAAGCACACAGTTTTGAAAAGGGACAGGATCAAAGTAGAGAATAGAACAAGTGGGGGTCAGGATAGGATGGAGGGAAATATAGGCAGTCTTTCACAGTATATCCACTATGGGAATGTTTTGCATAGCTACGTATGTACAACCTATATTGAATTGCTTATCTTCCCTGTGAGGGTGGGTGACAGAGGAAGGGAAAGAATCTGGGATTCAAAGTTTTATAATTTATTATTATTATTATCATTATTAGTATTTTACATACAACTGGGAAATAAGATCTATAGGCCCTGGGGTATAGAGATCCATCTTGACCTACTGGAAAGTCAGAGGAGGGATGGAGGAGGATATAAGAGAGAGCAGATTGGGGGAGGGTATATACAGTAGCATCACTGTTTTGGGGTGGTGGGTAGGGGAAAGATGGGGAGAAAACTTGTAACTCAAATTCTTGTGGAAATGAATGATGTAAACTAAAAATAAACATAAAATTTAATTAAAAAAAAAAAGGAAAAGCCCAGGATCATTCATTTAGATCATCCAAAGGGATCTCAGAATATCTCTAGTCAATTAGTCAATCAATAAACAATCATTTACTATGTGCCTACTGTATACCAGACACCATGCCGGATAGTGATAATACAAAGTCAAAATGAAACAGATCCTGCCCTTCAAGAGTTACATTCAATTGGGGGAGACAACATGGATCCAAATAAATACAAATAAAGTTTTTCTTGGATAAGGGGAACACTAGCCGTGTGTGTGTGTGTGTGTGTGTGTGTGTGTGTGTGTGTGTGTGTGTGTGTGTGTGTGTAGGGGAATCAGGAGAGGCCTCAAGACAACTCAACAGTTGTGAAGCTTCTTCCCTCAGTAAAGGATGGATAGGGGGATGAATGAATGAATGCATGAATCTCTTGAGGGTTTTCCTGTGTGCAGAGCTCTAGGGACACACAGAGAAAGCAAGACCTCTCAGTTGCTGGGAGGTCTGGGTGTCTTTAATCTACAGGAAGGAAGGAAGAACACACTTCTCTGGTTCACAGAGAATGCATAATAAATGCTTGTTAATAGACTGACTGACAAAGAAGGAAATCAGAACAAGGAAGGGCAGGGACTTTGGGTTGATTGAAATTCAAAGGACCTGAGTTCAAATCCCAAGTCTGATGCCTACTCCTGGCATGATCTAAGGCAAGTCATTAGCCTTCTTGGACCTCTGTGTCCCCATCTATAAAAGGAGGGTGCTAGATTCCAGGCCCTCTGAAAACCCCTCCAGCTGGCGAATTTGGCAGTGGGTACCCTTTTAGGTTCTCAGAGAAGCTTCTTTAGCTTCCTTCTGGGGCAAGGATCAATGGAAAACACTCTTCTTTGAGAGAAAGTCCTTGACCCCAGATGGGATTTCACCACCTTTTAGTTGGAGTAAATAACACACAAGCAAATAAATAAGCAAACGAATGAATGAATGAGCAAATGGATGAATGAAGGAGTGACTCACTGGACAATGGCATTGCTTCATGAGGGGCCACTGGCTTACCTGCAGATAGCTGTATGGCTATCTGGGCAGCCTGTCACACCATTCTGGCCTGCCCATCCCAGAGGCTTGCCCACTGATGTCACATATGGGCAGGAGAAAAGGAAGAGCAGCAAGAATGGTGTTTGCCCTTTCTGGCTCATGGTGCATCCTGCTTGGACTGAGATGTTTTGATCAGTACCTGGAAGCTCAAATGAAAAGGTGGCAGAGTGGGTCAGACACTAGGCCCGGAGCTAGGAGACTTTGCTTCTAGTCCTGGTTCAGTCAGAGGAGGAATCAGAGGCCCAGGGAGATGAAGTGCCTTTGCCAAGGTCACCCAGGCGATAACCATCAGGTGGCATTTGAGCCCAGATCCCTTGGCCTTTGAGCCAATGCATTTCCAGCCCATCTTCCTTCACCTGACTGAATGCAGCATCTCAGCTTCTAGATGGTGCCCTTTCCTATCTAGGTATGGTCTTGAAGATACGAGAGCTTTCTTTTGTTTCCTTTATTTGCTGTGAAGTACCTGGTGGGGGGTGGGGAGTGGGGGGGTGCACACTTTGTACCCTGTAAAACTAGCTTAGAATCATGGCCCAGGCCCCCATCACCTTTTCCCTCTTGAAATACCCTTTTGACTGGGCTCCCTGCCTTCAGTCTCTTTTTCCTCCCACCCCTCCACCCAGCTGCTAAAGTGAATTTCCTAAAAGGACCATCTTCCTCCCTCTGCTTCTGGGGATGCTGATTGCCTCTACTATCAAGTCAAGTAGGAAAAGCCCTTCCCCAGCTAGCCCCACTTGACCTCTGCAGGTTGATCTCCCCCTTCTCCTCCTGCACACTAAAGCCTGGCCTAAGTGGACAACTTCCCATTCTGGGTCCACACCATTCCATCGCCGGCTTGTCTGCCTTTGTCCAGGTTTCCCTGAAACATCTCCCTCCTCGCCTTTCCTTGGCATTCTGTGGAGCCGCAGCCTAAGCACCCTTTCCAATGTGGGGCTTTCCCTGAGCTCCCCAATCACAAGGGAAGCAGTGCTTTTCCTCCCCTACCCATGATCCCTTCGTACAAGCATTTGATTATCGATCTGTGTCCGTGCTGTTCTCTGCTGCTGGCAAAGGTGAATGGAAGTTCCCCAAGAGCAGGGGATGTTCTATCTTTTAGGCTGTATCTCCAGAGCCTAAGGCAGTGACTAGAACATAGCAGGACCTTCAGAAGTGACTATTATTTTTTCACTTGTATCTTGGCAACTCACATGGCCTTTTCTTAACAGAGATACTGGAAGGGTTTGCTTCTCTAACTCATTTCACAGCTGAGGAAACTGAGGCAAACAGGGTTAAGTGACTTGCCCAGGGTCACACAGCTAGTAAGTGTCTAAGGCCAGATTTGAACTCAGGGAGATGACTCTTCCTGATTGCAAGCCTAGTTGCCTGTTTGTAAGTGACTGCTCAATGGCATTGGGTCTCAGTTTCCTTCTCTGGGAAATGAGATGTTTGGAGAATGTAAGGTCCAGTTGAAAGAGAATTTAGAGGGGTTCAATTATTGTCTCTCCCACTTACTACACATGTGATCATGAGGAAATGATTTCATCTTTCTGGGCCTCAGTTTCTTTAGCTGTAAAATCAGTAGACTGTAGATAATATGGTGTTTAAAAAAAGTGTGTTTATGTATGAGAGGACCTGGGTTGTAAAGTGAGTACTGCCATTTGCAAGGGATGTGGTCTTCCTGGGGTTCTGTTTTCTCACTAGTAAGGGAAGGATAACAGACTAGATGGCTTTTGATGTCCCTTCAGTCTCCAAATCTATATTACAATGGCCTCTCTAAACCTTGGCTTCCTCATCTGTAAAATGGGGATAACATTCCTTGGAAATTGACTGCTCAAGAGAACCAAAGGAGGTCCTGTCTCTGTAACTGTAAGGTAATCTCCCTGGCTGCTGTGTGGCTGTGATTATGCCCCTCTTATAATTATTGATGGTACCTCTGAAAAGGACCCCTGGCACTTCGATGGTTTTCTGATTTTCCCTGCTGAATTAAATGTAGTTATGAATGTGTTCACAATGCCTCAGTGTCTCCATCTGTAAAATGGGCAGGAATAAAATCCAAAGACCCAGAAAAACCCCATTTGCTGATAGATTGCTTTGCCTCAAATAGTAGGCACTTGATAAATGATTGTTGACTGGGTCTACATAAAGATACTTAAATACATGGGGAATGGTGACTTATATCTTTGCTGGCTCCTTTGTGCCAGGGATCTGGAGCATGAAAATGGATTGTATGATCATAGTAAATTATTAAGCGAAGAGCCTACATCCTTCCTTTCTGTTTGTAATCAGTAAAAGACCCAAGTGGAAAGTGACACGTATCATCCGTCAGAGCCGCACCTCTGGGTACTTTTGCTTAACTCTTTTCAGAGAATGTACTTTTAATTTTTTTTTTTGAGAGAGAGAGAGGATTGTTAGTGTATTTGTTGGGATGTGTCTCTTATATCAAAGCAAAAGGTGTGATAGGAAAGAAAGATGAATTTGGAGTTGGAGGAGCTGAGATCTCATCTCAGTTCTCCTGGGTGAGAACTTCCTTGCCTGGGTGGTCTTAGGCAAGTGATTTCCTCTGCCTGGGACTTGGTTTCCTCCAATGTAAAGTAAGGGTTCAAACTAGATATTCCCTGAGATCCCTTCCAGCTCTAAAACTATATGACATGAAATAATTTAAAAATAATAAAATATAATTCAATTGATATCTAATCTTGTTTAAAATGTGTTAATGGGACATTGACGTAAGTCAAAAGCATTATTTAAAACATCTATAAATTCTGAATTCTATTTCAACCAACAAATACCTGGTATACGGGAGGTTTGAAGTTAATGTATCCTAAAGTGGGGTAGTGACCTGGGATAAGCCTGGAATTAGGAAGATTCTGAGTTCAAATGCTCCCTTTGTCATTTACTAGCTGTATATAGTATGTATTAACCTCTTTGAGCCTCAGTTTTCTCATCTGTAAAATGGGGCAAAGTTTATCCATATTACACACGTCACAGGATTGTTGTAAATATCCTGTAAGATTATGTATTTAGGTGTCAAAGTGTGTAGAGAACTGGGTCTGGAATCAGGAAGACCTGAGTTGAAACCCAGATTCAGACACAGTCAGCTGAGTTACCTTGAGCAAGTCCCACACTCTACTTGCTTTAGTTTTTGTTTTCTTTTTTACTTGTAAAATGGGGATAATACTCATGCCTGCCTCCCAGGGTTGCTGTGTTCTCTCCTTCCTCCTTCCTTCCTTCCTTCCTTCCTTCCTTCCTTCCTTCCTTCCTTCCTTCCTTCCTTCCTTCCTTTTTTCTTTCTTCCCTTCCTTTCCTCCCTCCTTCTCTCCCTCCCCCCTTTGCTTCTTTCTTTCCTTTTCTTTCTTCCTTCTTTCTTTTTCTTTCCTCCATCTTAGAAATCAGTGTCCCCAGCTGGAATGCAGCACTCGTTAGTCTAATGGTAACATAGCCTTCTTCCTGAGTACCCTGTGCCTCAAAGCAAGAATGTGAAGCATGAGGAGATGGGGCTGAGGAATTTACTCACCTCTGAGGCCCATGCCCAGGGTCAAGAAAAGCCCTCCACAGATGTAGCTGCTTTCAAAACAAAAGATAAACTTGATAAATGACCGGGACACCAAGAGGGAAGGGAGGCTTCCAGGAGAGCCTGGAGAGCTGTAGAGGGACAGCTGGATCATCTTCTCCTAAGAAATGGAGAATGCAGACATGGTGGGGGTGGGGCGTGGGGTGGGGATATGAGCTGCCTGTCACATCAGAAGAACACCAGGCCCATACTTAGGTAAACACTTTCCTGCTCCCAAAGGGCTCATCTGCTCTGATCTCATCTGAGCCTCCCAACCAAGCCAATGTTTATAGGTGTGATGAGCTGCATTATCGGGATGAGGAAGCTGAAGGTGGGAGTGTGAGGGACTTTCACAGGTCACACGGAGAAAGGTCAGAGATAGGATCCAAACCCACATCTTTAAGATTCCAAATCACTTTGAAGGAGGCGTGACTTTGAAGTCAGAGGATCTGAGTTCAACTACCACTGCTGTGGTTCAGTAGGAAATCTTCTGGCTGTAATCCAAACCCTAGATTCAGCCTCACACTCATCAGCTTTGACCTTTAACCTCTTTGGGCCTTTAACCACCCAACAAGGAAGAATAGTTTGGAGTGGATGGATCCTGAGGTGCCTTCCGGCTTCAGAGCTAGGACCCCTTGAACTTTGGACTTTGTAAGCCTCAGGCAGACACTAAGGGCCTTTCCCCATTGTGAACACACCCCACTGACCTCTCAGAGCCCATGTCAGTGGAGAAAAGGGGATAGATATGAGAGATTCTGAGAGGGGAGAAAGGATGAGATTTGACCATAGATGGGACATACAGTGAGTGTGACTGAGGTCCAGGATGACCCCAAGGTTGTGATCCTGGAAATCTGGGAGGAGGGGGTACCTTGGACAGGAATGGAGGAGGGGGTAAGATAATGAGTTTTGTTTGAACACAAAGAGCTTGAAATACCTATGAGGCATCCAATTTGAGAAAGGTCAAAGGCACACAGGGTGGGCATAGAATAAGTTTTATTTTTTACTGAATTTTAAAAAGATCAATAAATACTTATGGAAGTAAATGGAATGATCCTTCTGGCAGGGGTTCATAGGAAATTGCTAAACATTTGTGAGTCAGGGAATTATGGGACAAAGTCAATGTTTTAGGAAAAGTAGTCTTGGGCAGCTAGGTGATACAGTGGAGAGAGACCCAGTGTGGAGTCAGACACTTACTAGCTGTGTGACCTTGGGCCAGTCACTTAATTCTGTTTGCCTCAGTTTCCTCATTTGTGAAATGAGTTAGAGAAGAAAATGGCAAACCAGTCCAGTGTCTTTGCCAAGAAAAGCCCAAATGGGGGTGTAGAGTCGGGTGTGGCTGAGCATGACTGAACAACGGCAATAAGCAATCTAACTGGTGTGCACGGTCTACGGTAAGGAGCAGGCCCCAGGAGGTAAGGGGGGCCTAGTAATTCAGTTGGCTTCTATTTCCTTCTCTCTCTTCTTCCAGAACTGCAGCTGTTTTGCCAGCCTCAGTGCAAGTCCTTCCTGCATTCTCTTTTAGAAAAGAGTCAAGGTCCTGCCCCTGTCCCACCGAGAAGCAGCAGCCCTTAACCTAACACCCTATCAAGACACTTAGGACCTCAAGCCCCCAAGTCCACATTACAGCTCTTCTGGGCTAAAAATCACATCCTACTCAACTGGCATCTTGCAACTTGTAATGAGACAGGATTGTCTTGTTGGTTTCTTCCTTAAAGCATCTGCTGCCAGAGGCTTTGATCCTAGCCCTGGCAGCCACCAGGGCATTGAAAACAACAAATACCACTGACAAGTCCTGTGGATGGGACTGATCCAGTAGAATGAGCTCCAATGTGTCCCTATTGTTTGCCATGTTTGTATTCGAGGTAGATAAGTCAGAGACAAGATGGACTGGATTTCTTGACAAGCTTAAGAACAAAGCTGGGGAAAAACAAAACCCTAACAACCCAAAGCCATAGAACTGGTGGGTTCATTCCCATCATTTTATTGGAAGAGAGCAAAGGCTTTTCCTGGAAAGGGCCCTTAGCCCAGTGTAGCCCTGTGCAAAAACAACCCTCTGATGCAGAAATGAGTTTCCAAGAGTGTTTGAAAACCCTGCTTTTGTTGAAAGAATTTTAATGAGATGCAAATCCTGACTTATCTGCAAAGATTTCTTCTCCTCCTCTCCCCTCCATCACCTGAGTTTGCCATCTTGTCTGTGTATAATCATCTTCCTGTTCATCCAAAGTCTTCCTTCCTTTCTTTATTCATTTACTGATTCAACAAGCATTTCTAAAATGCCTTCTATGTGCTTAGATATAGAGCTGCACAGTGACACAGAAACCGTTTAGTCCAGGGACTAACTCAACGCCCTTCTAGGGTCATGGACCCCTTTGGCTATCTTGTGAAGCCCATGGAGCCCCTCTCAGAATAATGCTTTTAAATGCATTAAGGGTCTGTTGGGGGGAGGCAGAGGAGGGGAAGACAAAGCTTACCAAGAGAGTCCAAGTTCCCGATGACTCAATGGCCCTGGTGACCCGTCCACACAGAAGGCCAGACCCATTCTCCATACATGCTCTCTGGCTCCTGCTGCTGCAGGACATCCTCTCGTTTGGCATTCATGTGGGAGATGTCCAGATGTCATGACACCCTCACGTGGGCATGTTTCTCTCCACACACATTCCAGAGGCCGCCCGACGTGCCATGACATCAGCCAGTTCTCTTGGGAAAGTCAGAGGTGGATCCTGGTGAGACACAGACACTGTTCTGCAACCTGTTGGCTAGCTGAATTAGCAATCTGACAGATGTCAGTGATGAATGAACTAAGGAAGGGGAAGGGAAAATACTAATAACTGCCATCAAAATGAAAGGAAGATCATCATTAAGGAGCCTGGCCTAATTAATTTATGCTGATTATGCAAGGAAATGGTAGAAATTGCTACACATCATTGTAGATCGCAAGAAGTTAACATTTGCCAGATAGCTAGAAAGCCATTGTGTAGCATGAGCTCCAATATGTCCCTTGGAATAAACCAAAGGATTCTCCTAACATTCAAATCATTCTTAAGAATTCTCCAGGTCAACTCCCCTGGAGCCTAGCCCTCATCATAGGCAAAAGCCTTGCCCATAATTGCCCGCACATAACACTGGTCTACATGAGTACAAGAATGATGCCCTAATGCATGTTGCAGCTCATTGGTTCAGAAGAGGGATTGATGAAGACCGGAGATCGAATCCAGCCTCAGACACCAGCTCTATGACTCTGGACAACATCTAACCTTTCTCTTTCCTCATCTATCAAATGGGCATAATGATAGCATATTGCTCAGAGTTGTAAGGTTTGCATGAGTTAACATGGGTAAAGAGCTTCATAAAACTTGAAGCTCTAAAGAATATTAATGATTACTATGATTACCAATAAAATAATAACTTTGTTATCAGATATCAAATAGAATGTGAGCTCCTGGATAATAACGGTTTGACTTTTCTATCGGTGTCCTCAGTGCTTGGCATATACTAAATGCTCAAGAGATGCTTTTTCAGAAATTCATTTGTTAAAAAAGTCAACAAACATTTTTAAAGTGCCTACTATGTGCCAGGTCATGTGCTAAGCTCTGGGGATGCAAAAGGGGGTAAAAGAATCTCTGCCTTCAAGGAGCTCCCGATCTAATAGATTCATTCATTCACTCATTCATTTGTTCCATTTGTCATTAAGTCGCTCAAATATGTTTGACTTCCCTCTCAACTACATGGAATAGAAAGTTCTCAAAGCACAGATATCTGCTGAAAGAAATCAAGCCCCCAAACCTGGTGGGGGCAGGCTAAAGGATGCTGGCCCCCCTCGCCATTCTGCTCGCTCCTGGAGTCGCCCCAAAAGTGCTTTCAGAGAGCGCAGAGAGTCCTTTTATCCAGCTACAAGACGCAGCCATTTTATTCACTGAACAGCAAGCATAAAGGAATGTTATGGGATAATGACCTGTTCCCATCCTTCATCACATAAAAGATAAGAAAAACGACAATGGGAATGTAAAGATCAGCAGGAATCCTAAAATCATTCGTAGAAATCGAGGCAGATTTTGGAGTCAGAAGCCCAGGGTTTAGATCCCAGCACTGCCACTTCTCCTCACGAGGCTTCAGGCTCTTCCCCTCAAAGCTCCTCCATCTGTTCATCTACATAATGCAGGGCCGGCACTAGATGGGTTCTGAGGTGCCCCCAACTAGAGGGAGCCAGGTTCAGTGAGAGGGCCATGTCTGTAGCCCTCTGAAGGGGTAGCTTCCCCATGGTGGCTCATTTCCCAGTAGCTGCTTTGGGCATTCTTACCACCTCCTGCGCCGATAAGATAACTGAAGGGCACATAGGTCTCTGAGGTAGGATTAGAACCTGGGTCTTCCTGAGGACAAGTCTAACATGCTAGCTGCCATGAGAAATGTTAGAGTGAATAATCTTTCGCATATTCATGATCTTTCATCCACTAGAATCTCAGAATTGGTGGGTCCAACTCTAAGGGAGTTTCAAGTTCAGGTGTCCTCTCAATGTAGGGGTACTCTCTGACACCTCCGATGAGCGACCGCCTGCTCTTTGGGTTGGGGCCATCTGGGCACCTCCATATTGCCTGAGAGCCTGATCCTCCCCTCCCTGCTCTCATACGTCCACCTGCTTCTAGGGGCTCCCATATGTCCCTCTTCCCCGTGACATCCCTTCAGGTACGTCCAGATGACCTCTGTGAATGGCTCACAGAGTATACTCAGAAGCTCCCAAACTACTTCCCATCATGACATTGTTGGCCTGAATAAATACTGCCAACTCCTGGTACTGTTTCAGATGCCAGCTGAAGATCGGTGCTTAGGGGAATTTCTCAGGGAGTTTACCTTACCTCAAAATAAGCCAGGCATAGGACTCTCAGATGTTCTGAGATAAAAATTTAGGCTCTGTCATTTGGGCTCAGCGGGCTATCTTTGGAAGCCGGGCCAAGGCCTGAAAAATCCTGGGGGCAAAGATAGAGAGCTGGTGTGGGGGTAGGGGTGGGGGGTGGTGAACAAGCCCTAGAGGTCATAGTCTCAATATTTTAGAGCCACCCAGTCCAAAAGTGCCCGGAGAGGACTCTTTGTGGTAAATAATCATTATCCAGCTTTTGTTTGGTGAGGCCTTCCCTAAAGAGGCAGGAAATGTGACTCAATGGCAAGAGATCTAGGCTTGGCCACTCACTACTTGGCTGACCTTGAACCAGGAACTATTCGAACCTCAGCTCCCTCACAGGGAGGAATTTGATTTGTTTGATTATGCTTATTGGGCATAAAGGTTTCATTTTAATTTTTGTTGTTTTCCAAGAAGGGAAAGTGAAAATGAAAGAAAGTGAAGCTTGATCATTGAAAACAAAGGAAAGTTTAATTTAAAAGTTGGATTAAAAAACAAAGGATTTGCCCTGGATGAGTGAACTTGAACCCCACACTCAGGCAATTGTCCAGGCTAAGCCTGAAGGGCTGCTATCTTCTAAGGCTCTTTCTGGAGGCTCCCAGGTTCCCTCCTCTACCATCTCCTTCTATCTACCTAGTACACATTTTGTATAAATTTAGAGGTGTGAGGTCTGTATCACCGAGAAGAAGCAAGATGCAATTCCTGACTATGTGGGAACCCTGGGCAAGTCCCTGCCTTTTTCTGGGCCACAGTTTCCCCATAAGTAAAATAAAGGGGTTGGGCTAGATCAGTGGTGTTCAACTGAAATAGAAATGGGAGGAGGGCACTGAGCCATACTTAAGGATCCCCTGCAGCTGCAAATTGACCTAGAAAACCATACATCAACATTACCTATGTTCTATTGTATTTTTATCTATTTTGTAAATTTTCGACTATGTTTTCATCAGGTTTGACTGCCCTGAGAGGCTTGTGGACAGCCCTGGGGCTTATGCTTAGCATCTTTGTACCAGAGAACCTTTAAAGACCTTTCCAGATCCAAATATTCCTCCAGTGATTGGTTTTAGTCCCTTTGATAGTCTTAGGGGACCCAGGTCGGCAGGATCCAAAAGATCATCTTGTTTATCACTCCCTATACCCAACACTTAGCATTTTAAAGCTGAGGAAACTGGAACCAATTGATCAATAGGCATTTGTTAAGCCTCTACTAGGTGCCAGGGACTGAAAATGTGAAGACAAAGACAAAACAGCCCCTGCCTTCAAAGATCTTTTGTTCTGTTAGGGGAGAGTTTGTGCAAAATAAAACCTCTTTCTTCCCCCCATCAATATGACTTCCTAGGCACAGAGAGCCACTGGGGAGGCTCTTCTTTTGTTTCAGATTAATGCTTTCTCTGCAACACTTCCAGTCTTGGAGCGTTGTCTAGGACCCCAAGGGAAACCATTAAGTGACTGGTCTAAGGTCACACTGCTTGTCTCGGGCTGTGGCAGCACTTTCTGGGTTGAGCTTGCAGTCTTGGAGTCTTCCTGAGTCCAAGGCCAGTTCTCTCTCCATGGACTCACGCTCTCCTTTATACAGAAAACGGGCACGCAGTGAATCTGACATAACTCCCTGGCCACTCATGCTTGCACCTGAGACCTCCTACATATGCTGTCCCCTTCAATTAAAATTTTAAATCCCCTAAAGCTGAGGTTGTCTGACTTTTCTGTTTGTATCCCCAGTGTTTAGCATAGTGCTTCCTGCCTAGGAAGCTCTGCATCAATGTTCATTCATTCATTCATTCATTCTTGTGTGTCTCCATCTCCTTGAAGGGAGGGGTGGGAGGTGGGGGGTGAGGTGTCTCATTTTTGTGTTTTTTCTTCTTCAAAGTATTTGCTTAATACTTTGCTTGGCATTTAGTTCATGCTTAATAATGGCTTTTCACTGGTCTGTCCATCAATCCCTTCATTCAGATATAAAGAAAGATAATTGGGGAGCATTAGAAGCTGGGGGGGGGGTAGCTAGGTGGTGCTACAGCAGATGAAGTACAGGCCCTAGAGTCAGGAAGACACATCTTCATGAGTCCAAGTCTGGCTTCAGACTTGTACTAGCTCAGTGGCCCTGGGCAAGTCACTTCACCCTGTTTGCCTCAGTTTTCTCATCTGTAAAATGAGTTGGCGAAGGAAATGGCAAATCCCTCCAGGACCTCTGCCCAGAAAACCCCAAGTGGAGTCACGGACTGAACCACTGAACAGCACCAAGAGCAGCTGTGGGTAGGAATTACTCCTGAGGTGACTTTTCAGGTCACTGGCTTCGACTTCCAAGACTGTGGGCTGGAGCCTGGTTGCAGGCACAGTAATAAATCTGGGTGAGTGACTTCTCTGGGCCCTTCCGTGGCTGAACCGCCATCTGCCCCGTGCTGCTATATTTAGGTTCTTTGCAGCGGCCACTCCAAGTTCCATTGTCCTGAAGGACAGACTCCAAAGGGTTTTCTTCTCCCAGCTTCCTATCCCCACATTATAGTTCCCCATTTCCTCCCTATGCGACTCAATCACATTCATGATTGTGACCAGACTTCCTGCCTTTGTTCAAGGATTCCCCCAGTTCCCGCTGAGGCCTTATTTCTCTTTACCATGTTAACCTCCAACAAAACTATGAGAAGCATGTCCGTTTGTTTCCTTTATGCTCACCCTCCCTCCCTCCTGCCCCTCCCTAGCTTGTAGCCTCCTGCTCCCTTTGCCATCCCTTGAATTGGTGTATCCAAAGCCTAGAACAGTCTTCACCTAAGTCCATGACAGAGAATGTCTTTCAGTTAGACTGTAGCTGGTGGATATTAGACATAGAAATAGAGAGATAGGAGAGAGAGAGAGAGACAGAGAGATGGATGGATGGATAGACAGACAGACAGACAGATAAAGATGGATGTCATTTGAACTAATCCATTACAACACTTCACTTGAATTAAGTGACAAGCTCCTACACCCTGATGCTTTATCCCTATGAGAACATATCTTATTGACTCTATCAAAAGACTTTAGACGAAGTTAAAAAAGTCTGGCATTTAGTTCATGCTTAATAATGGCTTTTCACTGGTCTGTCCATCAATCCCTTCAAAAGCCATTTAGTGCACTAGACTGGGCTGGGCCCCATCACCGCATCTGGGACAAGAACACGGAGCACATCATCCCTTTAGGGGGCTAAGTGGTCCTCCTCTCTAGACCTCAGTTTCCTCATACAAGGAGGGGGTGGGGCTGGAGACCTCTAGGGCCCCTCAGGGCTCTCACATTTTGTGGCTAAAAATGGGGTCATAGGATCATAGAACAAGAGCTAGAAGGGACCCAAGGGGCCGCCTAGTCCAATGCTTTCCTTTAACAGTTGAGGAAATTGAGGTCCTGGGAGATCATGAAGGTATTCATCGGGGAGATGGCTCTTTGGCTCTGACCCCAGAGCTTGGGTTTCTTCCCCTGTGCCCCATTTGAGTCCTACCAGGCTCCCAGTTTAAATTTCCTTCATCCTGAAAATGGCAAGGGCTGCTGAGCATTGTCCAAGTGACTTCCCCAGGCCTTCTCTGGTTCTAAGCGGCACATGGACCACTTTCTCCACAAAGTCTTTCCTGACCGTCTTCGTGGTTGGCATATTCCTGTGTCTTTTAGAAATTTATATTTTTGTTGTCGTTATTTTCTTTCTTTCTTTCTTTTTTTAATTTATTTATTTATTTATTTCTTTAAAGCAATTGGGGTTAAGTAACTTGCTCAAGGTTACACGGCTAGTCATTATTTATGTGTGGGTGCTCATTTTCTGAGGCTGGATTTGATCTCGGGTCATCCCAACTCCGAGGCTGGCACTCTTACTCACTGCGCCACCTAGCCGCCCCTTTAGGGCAATTGGGGTTAAGTAACTTGTCCAAGGTTACAGGGCTAGGTTTTTGTTTGTGTGGATTAAGTGTCCGAGGCCGGCTCTGAACTCAGGTCCTTCTGACTCCAGGGCGGGCGCTCTATTCACTGCGCCACCTAGCCGCCCCTGTCATTCTTTTCTATGTGCTTTGTCTGTGCACATGGTGTTTTCTCTCAATAGAATGTAAACTCCTCGAAGGTAGGGACTTTGCCTTTTCATCTTGTTATTCCTAGTGTCTATCTCCAAGCCTGGCTCATTGCAGGTACTTAGCAAATGCTTGTTCGATTGAATCACCTTGAGTTACAAAGATAAAATTTCATCATGACAATCTACAGGAAGACGACAGAATTTAATGGAGTCGCAAGGAAAGTCAAACGATTCCAAATTCTAAAGGAACAGGAAGGCATGAGGTGGGGGGGGTGCAGTGCCAGGTGCTCTGGCCCCAAGCATTGTCTGGGCAGCCACTGGGGTTCAGCTGTCCTCAGTGCCCTTTAGGGGAGCTACAAGAAACCTTGGGAGTACTTCAGCCCAATTCTTCTATTTTGAAGTTTGGCCCAGAAAAGATAAGTCTGAAAATATTAGCTAATTGCATGTGAGGGTGATACCTTCTCTGTAGTCATATCCACAACACACATGTTTTTTGATTGATTAAATGATTTACCCAAGAGCCTGGAATCTAGTAGCCTAGAAGGGACCTTAGTCATTATCTACCCCAGAATCCTTACCCCACCCTGACTGTAGAGCTGGAGAAACTGAGGCCCAGAAAAGTTAAATGATTTGCCCAAAGTCACCGAGTTTGTAAGTGCCAGATCTGAGATCTGAAGTCTGCTGCTCTTGCCATTGCCCTGCCCCCTCACTGGACCCTTGCCATTCACCCCCTTTCTCCTGCTGGCTTCTGACCCACTCACTCAGTTCCTCTGTTCAGACTGTGGTTCTCAGTTTTAGTGACTCAGGCTTCAGTCCCTTGTGCCTGGCTCTGGCTTTGATAAATGAAGCCCAGGCATTCGTCCTCATTGTGATCCAATGATATTTTCCCTATCCATGGGAGAGGTCACATGGCTGAGGTGATCAGGCAATCTCCAGGGGCCATCATCCAGGATGCCCTCACTTCTCTTTGAGACAAGGACCTAGAGCCTTCTACTTACTGCAAGGCTGCCTCGAGCTCGGCTGAGCTAGAGCACTGTCTTCTGGACTGAGTGTTCTGCAGGCTGTAGATGAATATCTCTTAGGCAGCATGATGGATAGAGTGTGGGGCCTGGAGTCAGAAAGGCCTGAATTCAAATTCAGTCCCAGGCACTTACCAGGTGTGTGACCCTGGGTGAGTCATTTTACCCTGTTTGCCTTAGTTTCCTCATCTGCATGAACTAGAGAAGGAAACAGCCAACTCCTCCTGTTTCCTTGTCAACAAAACTCCCAACAAGGCTACAAAGAGATAGGCACAACTGAAAACAGGTAGACAATAACAACAGCAACTGTAGCATCTGGTACTGAGATTTACCGGGTGACAGCAGGAGGGGGGAGTGACTGCCTTACAGAGCAGGAGCATTCATTCATCGAAGTAGAGGCAGAAGCTTGGGGAACAACCGTCTCTCAGATTGGGGGACTCCTCCTAGAGCCTCCCCTGAAGGAGGCAGTCCAACGCAACCCCCATCCCTTTCCTACTTCCTTTCATGTGGCATCTACTCTGATCAGACAATGAGTGCCTGGACAACAGGGACTGTCTTTATTTTTGTTGGTATTGATATTGCCAAAGTTTAGGACAGTGCTTGGCACAGAGTAAGCAATTAAGGCTATTTGCCTGATGGACTGATAGGCCTAGTATTGGCTGTATGACCCCGGGCAAGTCCCTTAACCTCTTATCTTCTCAACAACTAAGACTAAAAGTTAAAGAGAAATGGCCAATTTATCTCGAGAGGAGCTTCCTTGTTTAGGGTCCCCAATGTCAATGGAACCACAGGATCAGTCTCTACCCTCTTTCTAGGGCTTAGAATAGTCTTCATTCTCATAGTAAATGGTTAATAAATGTGTTTGCTGTTCACTGTTCCATGTCATTTTCTCAAATTAAAGTTGTAAGAATGGAAATGAGTGAGAATGTGGCTCAGACTGTGGTAAATTTCTTCTCCTCCTCCTCCTTCTCCTCTTCCTGCTTCTTCTCCTGCTCCTCCTCCTCCTTCTCATTATTGTAGTAGTAGTAGTAGTAGTTGACAGACCTCAAGCCTGTCATTGAGTTAGGGGGACGTCTACCATAAACACGTAAAGACTTTCTCTAGTTCACAGGGTGGATGAGGACAATTGGTTCCAATGGCCATGAAGCCAGCTATATGAGTCATGTTTCAAGTTTGGTCAGGCATCAAAGACAGCAAGGCCATCCCTGAATCCTGGGCCATCTCCAGCTATCTTAACTTATCCTGCCACTGGACTGTGATTTCTTAGGAAGAGAGAGTAAAGGTTTTGTATGATGCTGCTTCACTTAAATACAATTCAAATGCAAGTTAAGACATTGTTGAGCACAACTCCACCCTCCCTTCCCCTAACTGATCAGTAAGCAGACAATTCCACCCTTCCTTCCCCCAACTGATCAGTGAGCAGGAATTTCAGGCTAGGGTAAAAATCTCCATCATCCCTAGTCCCCTGCCCCCCTCCTAATCACCTGATCTGGATATCTCCATCCCTTGTCCCCTGGCCCCTCCTAATCACCCCCTCCTAGGCTTCCTGTCCCTCAGCCTTCGAGCTGGTGGGAAATTCAAATGTACACTGACCAATCACTGATTGTAGTTTCGGCTTACATAACCTGGATATTGAATCTCTTTAAAAACCAGTACATCATTTGTGCCAATCCACTGTCTGATTTGGGCATGTTACCCTGACAGTCCCATGGTAATAAAATCCACTTCCAAATTTTAATCTTGGGGATCTTCTGTCTCACTCCTTTAAGCTCAACAGACATCACCTGTGATTTCATTGGTTCTCTCCATAAATAAAGGACAGACATTGTTTTTATTAATTATTATAGCTTCTCCTCAGAGGAAATCCATTTTTGAATGGCTAATTGTAAAACACCAAAGTCCTGCCTATCTGCAACCTTTTTTTTTTTTTTTTACTCTAGGGTCTTTTTTTCCCTTCTTCCTCTTAAAACTCCTCTTTTCCTTGAAGATTCAACTCAAGTCCTACCTTCTTTGTGCAGCCTGTCTTGACCTTTCCAACCTCCAGCTGCTAGAGCCTTCCAGGTAAATCATTTTCAGTTTGTTTTATGTAGAACCTGTATACACACACACACACACACACACACACACACACACACGATTCATTCAGCAGAATATAAGTTCTTGATGGAATTGACATTTTTGTCTTTGTATCACAGTCCCCAGCACTTAATGAATATTTTTTGAAATATATTTTTTTCTGAACTCAAGAAATAAAATAAGCGTTTCCATAATATAATAGAATAGGAAAAAAAAGATGATTATACATGGAACTGCAAATCCATTATGTACGATTTGCTATTCTTTTAAAATATATAATAAAGTTATCATGGAACTTTCTTCTCCCCCCACCCCTTCTTTCTTCCTTCCTTTCCCCCTCCTTAGAAATAGCTGCCTTTAGACACAAATATGTAAAACCATTCTCTCCATACTTCTATTGATTGTTTGTTGGAATAATGGCCCTTGCCCAAAGGTCCTGAGTTACCCACCTGGAGGATCCAGACTTTTGTTTGTTACCCATTAATTCTCTGTGAAAAAGATGCTTGGTAGGGACATGGGACTGCCAGAAGCCATTATCATTCCTTGTGTGATTCTAAACCAACCCAAGCCTTGAGGTTGTATATTCAGGCCTAGAAAAAACCTGAGAAGCCCATTCAGTTGGACCTCTTCACTGCATGGGTGAGGAAAATGAGGTGCATGGAGGTGTGATTTTCCCCAACTTGTTCCAGTATTCCTGAGACCCAAAGGCATTGAGTGACATGCCCATGGTCATACAACTAATAAGTAATGGAGGCAGGATCTGAACCCGTTTTCCTGAAATCTACCACTTAGCCAAAATGAGCCACAGATTTTGAATTTTCTATAGGTTCTTTGAAACTGAATGTAACCAAGTCATAAGGAGAAATATTAGCACTTGAGGCTGGCATTTTAGTCATTATATTATTTTTATTCATAGATTCATTCATTCTGTGGCAAGAGAATTTCTGACTCAGGCCTGTAGCTACCACTGTGATAAGAGAAAGACTATGACAAGGCAGAAACTGGCTCTGATTATTGCCAGCCCATGATAAGAAGAGGTCATGGCTTCCACCATCCCGAGGGCACAATCTTCAAGCTCTGGTTTTAACCGGTTAGTTCTGTGACCTTCCAGATGAGGAATCTTTATCTTCCTCCTTCCACTGTGAACACCCTTATCTTCCTCTCCTGCTTTCTCTAAAACCCCACTGGACTCATCCTGCTTATGGATTATTATATTATGTATTAGATAAGGTTACGGAATTTCATACTCTGGGCTCTCTGACTTTTTTCCCCATTCAGATGAGCCTGTGCTCTGAGGATAAATACAATCTGCAGTGGCCATGTCTGGGTGAATGTCTTGGCGTTTGGCAGAAGTACAGAATCAGGCCCCTCGAATCAGTTTTGATCACAATTCATTCATTCATTCAGATTCAGGAGAAAGCCACGAGAAGCACTCCCTTTCCCCACAGTGTTCAGATTGTGCTTCCCTTGTGGTCCGGAGAGTGTAAGAATGTGGACAGTGTAGACAATCTGTGGGAACAGTTCTACACATGTAGCAGTGTAGGGAATGCTTGCTTGCCTGCTTCCCTTTCTCCGCCAACTCCTGCCACCCTTCCAAAAGGCTTGCCTTCCTCCCTCCCTCCACCCCCAACCTATACTGTAGGGGTGAAAACTGGCACAGGACTGTGGCCCACGGATAGCTGTCCAGACTACAGAAGGCAGGAATTGGGCACCTGGCCCCTCTATGGGATACATCCTAGCTCAAAGCCCCAGTTGTCCTGCCTTCAGCATCACAACATAAACAGAAGGATTGAACCAGGCTAAGACTTTCTGTCCCATCTTACCCAGACATAGAGTCAGAGAAGTACAGACGGACGGACAGGATCTCAGCATTAAGTCCACAAGAGAAATACAGCCCAAAGGAACCTGAGTCCAAGGCAGCCATCTCTGAAATCCCCTTTCCTTTCCTTTTATCTTTTCCTTCCTGTACCAAGCTTCTCCAGGTCACAAAGAAAAGTGGATCAGGCTGGTGATTTGTTTTTCAATGGAAGCCCTGAAGGCATGTTCGCTGTTGATAGTGGGAATGGAATGGAAAATCAGGGGGTTGTTTGGCCTGCCTGAGAGAAACAGGAATGCCTTGCAGGACGGCCTTTTCCTGACTGGAAAACCAGTCTCTCCACTTGGCTGTTGTCTTTCAAAGGGAGATTAGTTCCAAAGAGAAGATGGGATGGATGAGGGAAGGATAGAGGGGACCCAGCCATTAAGCAGCTTCTTACTGTTAAGAGTTTAAATCCTACCTCAGACACTTGCTAGCTGTGTGACTCTGAGCTAGTCACCTAACCTCATCTTTAAAGTGGGGATGATCCTAATCTCTTTGGAAACTCCCTCACTGAGCTTTGCAAAGATTCGAACAAGATTAAGAGCAGTCAGCATTTCTGTAACTCCTTAAGTCAGGAAAATGCTTTTGGTTCTCCCACGACCATGGGAAATAGGGCCAACTAATGAGGGGGCAGCACTGTGAGAAAAGAATGCTCAGAATACAGAGGATCAGAAGATCTCTGATTGCTGCAAAGTTAAATAGAACCAAGAAAACAGCATATATCATGATTGGATCATCTATCGTGATTGTATCATATATCAAGAAATGAGAATGTGCAACTTCTCCCTTCTTGGCAGAAGTGGGAGGTGATGGGAGTGGGATTTTGTCTGTCATGAGGTCCAGTTGATGTACAGTTAGTCCTTCCCCTCTTTCTCAAAGTCTCTGCTCAAGCAATGGCTCTGTGGGTAGCAAAAGAGATACAAATGCACCCAAGGCTTTGTAAAAATAAAAGATAACAATATATTTGTTTAAAAAGAGAGAAATACGCTTTAGATGAGCTGTGACCCCAGCTCTGCTTGCTTTACTTGGGACCTTTTCCAATGCGTTGACATTTTAAAAAAATTCTATGCCATCACTGGAATAAAGTGAAGGAAATTATAGCCCAAGCCCTTGCCGCCTGTGACAACATTGGGCAGGGTTTTATTTTATTTTTTTTTCCAGCAAAGGGAAAGTAACTACCAATTAAGGTCAGGACTCCAACTTTGAAGGGCCCAGGACAGGTCTCAGCAGACCTTGTGGATGAAGAGGACACATCATGATTAAAGAGTGAGTGTCTTGGCCCTACATGTGTAAAGGAGGCTTTTGGCTGCTGACTCACCTGCCAGCTGCTGTGGTCAGTGACTCTGTTGACCAGCCTGTGGGGGGTCAGCTAATTTTATGCTCGTTCAGGAGGCAAAGCTTTAGCAAGTAAGATTGCCTAGCTCTGAATTCCTACACACCAGTGATGTGCCACCGAGGCTTGAGTCTTGGGCCACAGGAGAATGCATGTTAATTGGCAAGTGACCCTTTAGAGCCAAACACCAGCTCCTTGCCCAGACCTGTGTGAGCTGCCAAGGCAGAGCCAAGAAGACTGGAAAATCTATGCCTTAAAGAGAGCTTTGATCAAAGTAGGTCTGAAGACATATTTGTTGAGGCAGTGTGATAGAATAGAAGGGATTTAGGATATAAATCAGTTTGAAAACTAACTCAGCCACTGGCTATGTGAATTTGGACATGTTGCTTAACTTCCATGGCCCCAGTTTCCCCTTTGAGGGGTGTTATTCCCTTATGGATAGAATGAGGGCTTTAGAATAGATGGCCTCTGAAACCCTTTCCAGTACAAGGCCTATGGTTTAGAGAGGCAGCATTGAATAGCAGATAGAAAAGAGAGCTTGGAGTCAAGAAGATGCAGGTTCCCACCTCAGGCAATTATCAGCTGTGTGACCCTGGGTAAGTCACAACTTTTCTGTCTCTTATTTTCCCCATCTGTAAACTGAGGATGGTATAGATGGAACACCTGCCTCAAAAGACGATCTGTGAGGATTGTATTAAGCAGGAGGCCAGGGCTCTGGCAGTGAGTTTTGTAAATGTCAGAGTTAACTTAGAGTAGGAAGGCTGAACCAATTCACATCTAGGTATCAATATCACCACACTGGGATGTTGGCATTAGCTTTTCTCGCAGGGAGCCCCAGAGAAGAACCCAGTTCATTAACAAACATTTGCCCAGAGGTGAACTCCATGGCCTCAGGAGGCTGTGCTGTCCTCCTCACTGGAGGGTTAGTTAATGGCCAGAAAACCAGTTTTGAGAAATGTCACAGATGAGATTCTTCAAGTTCAAGTTAAATTAGAAGTCTCTGAAGTCCTTCCAGCTCCAGAACCATGCTCGTATGAACTTGAAAAAAAAACAACAAAAAACTAGTAACATGATGTAAAATGCAGAAACTCTTGCAGATGATCTTCCTGGCCTTAATGAGCAAATTCATGTAAAGTGGGATGAAGCTCTTCATGCTTTTGTTCTAAAAATAAACGTGCCTAAAGGCTCTTCTCCTTAGAAAAGGGTGCCAACCCCAGGTCTAGTGCTCTTGATAAAGCAATGGAATCTGGCACAGCTCTTGGTATCCTGTTACCAAGGAAACCCAGAGCTCTTCCTGGCTCTTGTCCCCTGATGCTAATTTTGGATTTGGCACCTGGCTGCTGGAGTCTCCATGAAGACTGGACTGGGGTCTAGGTGATTTCTACCATGGCGTGGCTTGAAGGGTACAAAGCCTCCACATGCCCCTGCATCCTCATTCTAGCCAGGATCACCCCCCTTGGAACTGCATCATTAAGAAGGCGTTCTTTGTCCTGAGCCCTGCTGCCTCTAGGCATCCCCTGTCAACTGTGGGTTTTCCTGAAGAGAGGGATCTGCTGAGTTATTCAGAACAGAGAGGATGTTTCCTAATGCCTTTCTACATATCAGGATAAACTCTGGGCTGAAGCAGAGTATTAGTTGGATGTCTGTTGAGAAGATTGAGGATATGGTAAGAATACTGGTTCAGCAATCAGTGCCTCTGACTTCCAGTCCTGAATCTTCCTCTAGACTGTTTGACTTTAGGTGAGTCACTGATCCATTCTGGGCATCAGTTTTCTGTTTTGTTACAGGAAGGGATTGGGTTTGGTTCACTGAGAAACATGTGGGATTTGGAGTCAGAAGATAACAGGTTGCATGGAAAAGAATACTGATCTGAGAGTCAGAGGTCCTGGGTTCACATCTCATGCCACCTCAGTGACCTTGGGCAAGCTCTTTGGCTTCTCTGGGTCTCTGTCTTCTCAGCTATAAAATTGGGAGGTTGGACCCAATGATCTCTGGGGTGCTTTCCAGATCCAGAGCCATACCTCTATAAATCCACCTTCCAGTTCTGTCCCTGACTACCTAGGTGGCTTTGGGTAAGCCCCTCATCCTCAGTGGGCCAAAGCTTCCTCCTCAGTTAAAGGAGGGGTTTGGCTTTGACGGACACTGAGGTCCCTAAAAAGTCATGAACCGGAGAGACAACGTTTGGCACCATCATGGAGGTTGTCCAGTTGTATCCAAGTGTAAGGCAAATTGTTGTCAATCACACCTTCCATTTGCTCATTTCCATCCTCTAGGTAGAATATCCTCTATACTCCTGTTTGTGTGTGACGTTCTATGGATTGCCATTCTCAGGAACGGTGCAGAGTTTCCTCAATGAGATCTATTACCATCTAAAAGAATTCAGCCTAATTAAGGACCCAAGAAGTTCCAAGTGGGTGAAGAATTCCCATTTTCGGGACCTCTGATGTCTGTCTCAAAAGTGGGGGTTTGGGAGAGGCATCAAGGTGTAGACAGTCAAGCAATGGGAGGGCTAGAAGGTGTGTTGCATGCTGCCCTCTCCACAATAGTCAGATGTAGGCTTGTCTGAAACACAGCCATACTCCCCTTCAGCCATTATTGCCCCACAGACCCTCTCTCCCATCCTCTCTCACAGCTCATCTCCTATGTCTGGATAGAGTTCTGCTGGGGTATTTACAACCAAACTGGGACTCAAGTCCCCACAGCAGGTACCTCTTAGCGGCCCAGAGATTAAGAAGTCTACTTTTATATTTGACGGGAAAGCTTCTCACATGATGAGCAAGCATGGGTCAGTGGCAATTTGTATCCCAGTTCTCATTTCATGATCTTTTCTCCAGAATCTATTCCTCTTTGGAAATTCTCTATTTCTTTCCAAGATATTATTATCTTCCAGGAGACCAGGTTCTCTCAGAGTTTTAATGACTCTTCATGCTGACATGTCCCACATGCTCAATCAGCTGCCAAACTCTGTTGTTTGTAACTCCTCGGTATCTCCCAAGGTTCCCCATGAAGCTGGCCACCATACTAGTACCTTAACTAGACTATTATAGCATCCTCCTAATAGTCTCCCTTCCTCATGCCTCCTTCCCTTCTATCCTACAGTTGCTAAATTGGTATTCCTAAACTGCAGATCTGACCATGTCACTCCCCTATTCAACAAATGCCAATGGCTCCCCATTACCTCTAGGATCAAATAATATTTAGACTTTATCTCATTCTTTTTAATTTTATTTTTTCTGCGTAAATTTTATAGTGTATCTAGTGATTAGTCAAATAGTTATTCAGTCACGTCTGACCTCTTCATGACCCTGTGGAACAACTGTCCATGAGTTGTGGTTTTTATGTTTTTGGTAAAGATACTGGAGTGGTTTGCCATTTCCTTCTTCAGTTTACTACAGGAAGAGGTTAAATGACTTGCCATGGATCACACAGATAATAAGTATCAGAGGTAAGATTTGAACTCTGGTCTTTCTGACTCCAGGCTCAGTGCTCTACCCACTATGCCACTGCCCCAAGTCAAGTAGCACGTGTGTATATTTTATAAATAAATGTATATACATATAATATGCACATAATTAAGTATAGATATGGGTGCATGTGTATAATAATAGTGTTTTTATATGTAGTTTATTTTTTTATACAACTCATAGAGCTAGCTAATTCAAATTTTCGAGACCATCAGACCACACCATCACATGCAGTTGGGTGACCAGCCTGTAGAGCTGATTTATCACTAACTATGGATATGTTGAATGGACAATGAGCTGAACCCAGAGCAGAATAGTAAAGGGAGAGTGAGCTGGCTTACCTTTGGCTAATTGTCATTAGCTTTTACTGATGCCAAGCCTCTCCCTTCTTGTTGTCTTGATTATTAGTCTGGTGGTGCTACTGGAAGGAGAAGCAGGAGATTCCATACTTTCTGGAGGACTAAAGTTGAAGGCCACTCAAAGGACAATGGAGAGGGACATGATGGGTATGAGAAGATAGACCAAGAAAGGATATCAAAGAAACCGTTGGCAAAATGAATGAGTGGAAAGGGACGTGAATTAGTCACACATCTGTAGTTATTTGCAAAGTGCTTCACAAATACTCATTTTATCCTTGTAACAATCCTAGTAGGTGGGCATTCTTATTATCTTCTTTTACAGATGAGGAAACTGAGGCACAGAAAGATTAAATGACCTTCGTGGAGTCACTGATGAGGCTGCATTTGAGCTCTGGACTCCCTGACAAGTCCAACATTCTATTGCCCCATCTTGCCTGTCTCTGATATATAGAAAGGATTACTGAGGACAGCTCTGGCATTCCACTGGCTCCTATGTAATTTCAAGGGCTGTAGCACATGTGGTGGATTTAGGAGAGGCCATGGACAAGAGGGCCCAGGATGAGAAGCCTTTGGAAGGAAGACCTGCATTATTGAGCACCCAGACAAATGTCAGCATTGAAGTGTAGGGTGAGGAGACAAGAAGGAAGGGGCACTTTTCCTTCTTTATGTCTTGAGTATTATAGGTCCTTGTTTCCTAGCACCCAAGGCAGCAGTGATGAACAGCAGTTAGCATTTCCATGGTGCTTTAAGGTTTGTAGAGTACTTAACATATATTTTCTTACTCAATTAAGGGCTGATTCATGAGTGCTCATGCTTAAATGGAAGCAACCCCCCCGCCAGTCATCAGAGCAGGGTGCCTCGATTTCTCCACGATCTTAGATTAACCTTTGATTCTTCTCCTGGTTTTCATCTTCACACAGAGGCCAAGTTTATATGGGCTTTTTAATTCCAAGATGGGTCTTTCATCTATTGTGTCTGCGACTAAAATATAGAAGTCATGTCCCCTGTGGAAGAGAAAAAGACTAAAGTCAGTTCAAATCCCTAGATGGTGAAAACAAGCCGTTCCATGTTTCCATCGAGAATGTACTAATCACGCAACTCTCCACTGCCTGAGATGACCATTCAATATCCCAAGACCTTAGGATAGAAGAGTTATGGATGAGGAGAAAGAAGGCAATGTTGCTCCTGGGCAGTCTGGACAAATCTAGGAAGACATATGAAGTGATGTCTTAAAAGCTGAACCAGTGATTTTTTTCTCCTCCCTCTGTCTATTTTCTCAGCATATGATCATTAACCAATAATGCCAAATGGCTCTGTTTATGTACATCTGGGATCCAGCTTATTTCCAAGGTAACATTCCAATGTTATTGCCCACCTTCAAACATTTACTATAAATGTCCCCCTTTGGAGTTACTGAAGGCTGAGGAATTCCCATCAACAGCATAGCTGTTTGAATATCCATAGTAATGAAAGGCACAAACCTTCCACTCAAATACCATTTTAATTAAAGTAAGGCTAACTGGGAGGGGGTTGTGATCATCAGTAGCTTTTTATGGGGAGTGCTGAACCTTAGGGTCTTCCTCCTTTATGGGACAAGTACAATTACTTTACTCAAAAGGAGTCTTTAATCCTTGCCAGACCCTGCTGCAAACTTGTTCTCTGAGGCTGGGGTCCTTTTCCTCCTCACCTCTGCATCTTGGAAGCCCTAGCTCCCTTTAAAACTCAGCTCTAACACTATTACTTACAAAAGGTCTTTAAAATGCTCCCACCCCCTTGCTTCTAGTGCCCCTCCCAAAATAATTTTGCATTTACTTTGTATTTGTTTAATGTTGGAGAGGTAGAATGGTGTAATGTATACAGGGCTGGTCTCAAAGCTAGGATGACCTGGGTTTCAATGTGGTCTTTGATGCACATTGGTTCTCACCTTAGGTAAGACATGAAACTTCTCCATGCTGTCTCCATTTTAGGAAGGGTGCTAGTGTGCATTGTTGGCAGGAGTTTCCTTTTCTGGGAGTTCCATCCATCAATGAAATCACAGACTCAGTCTCTATCACTATATTTTATACTTATTATTATACATGTTGTTTCCTTATTGCAATCTGGAAGATTGAATTTGTAATGACTGCATTTCTTCTTATTTAATAAAATGTTCTTTAAAGGAAATATCCATGGTCCAGGGTTGTATGGGGTGTTTCAGAAGAACTAGCACCTCTTCTGTCAGGGCTGGCTGAGCCCTTTTCAGGACTGTTCATCCCCTTTGGTATCTATCTTTCATCCAACTGTCACCTGTGGTTCCAAGAAGCTGTATTGGAGGCCACACCGTGATAAAACCATCTTGGCAGAAGGGCTAAACCAAGTTGAGGGTAACCAATGGCCTCAAACCATTGGGGTTTCAGTGAGTCAGTGGGATGTCTACCCCAACAATATGAAGACTTCCCATGGAGGAATGGGCAGAGGAGAACAATTTGTTTGAATGGCTATGAAAGTGACTGAAGCAAGCACTATGGAGTGCTTAAAGCGTAGTCAGAAATTGAAGATGCCAAGGTTATCCACTGTATCCCAAGCCATCACCATTCATCCTGACCTTTCTCCTGCCACTGGACTTGGATGGCTCAGGAAGAGAGAATGAAGCTTTGTGAAACTTGGTTTCACTTAAATCCAATTCACACATGAGTCAAGACATCACCCATCATGTCATTGTTCCTCTTCAAAAATGAAGGACAAACAATAATCATGTTCTAGGGGTCATTTGGAACTAGGGAAATCATCAATAAATAGTCTCCTGGCCTCATTAGAAAGAAGGACATAGCACCAATGGAGTGGAAGGCTTTGAGTAGCTAACAAGACCTTTTTAAAACAAGTGGTATTGATACCTTTCATTTTTATACCACATTCATTAAGAAACATAACCTAAACTCCAGAATAAAATCCTTCATTGTAACAAAGAAGAATAGCTCAGCAAAAACTCATCTGCAGCAACCACATTTCATAGTATAAGCCAAATTCTGCACCTTTAACCCCCTGACTCTGCACAGAGGGAGGCATGATTCATTATGTCATCTCCAGGAGCAAGTTTGGTTATTATGTTTACTCAGAGTTTGGTTTCCTTTCTGAGATCCCTTCATTTAAATTACTCTATCACCCATATTCTTCTTCTGTTTCTGCTAATATATTGCTATAATTGTTCATACAAGCTCAAACAAAGTTTCATACATCTTCAAGTTATTTATAGTCATGATTTCTTGGTAAGCAAAATCATTCCATTAAACTCATATACCACGGTTATTATTTTTTTTAAATCTGGTTTTCAATGAACGGAATTTACTTTGTTACTAATTTTGCTGCCACAAGGGCTGACATGAATGTTTTGGTACATGTAGGACTTATATTTTTTGTCTTTGACTTACTTAGGGTAAATACTCAGTGGTGAGATCACTAAGTCAAAGGGTATGGATGGTTTAGTCATTTTCTTTCAAAATTCTAAATTGTTTTCAAGAATAGTTAAATCAACTGACAGTTCCACTAACAATGTATCAGTATTGTCTTTCCTCAGTTCTACCAACATTATTTCCTTTTTCATAATCTTTCTACAAAGCTGGTATTTTTACCTCCACTAATAAATTTAAGCCCTCCAAAACATTGAGTGGATCCTTAGTTGAGGGTTTAAAAGAGATCTTGACAAAAGTCACACAGATTGAGAAGTTGTAGATGTTTGTCAATCCATTCTAAAGGAGAATTTATGTCAAGGATTACAGGATCACAAATCTTGATTCAGAAGGGATCTCTAAGGCTATTCAGTAGCTAACATCTCATTTTATAAAAAGTCCCAGGAAGGTTTAAATGACTTGTGGAGGATTATGTGTCAGCAATGGCATTGGACCCAGAGCCTCTGCCTCAAGAGCACACATTTTTATCTACAGAATGAACACAGTGATACCTGTGATCTGGGCCACACAAGGTTATTGAGAAACTTCAATGAGCTAATATAAGGAAAGGGATTTGCAAACCTCAAAGTGCTCTCCAAATGTCATTTGCTGTTATTGTCATTGGGAGAGCAATTTTCCTGTGCCAGAAGAAGGTAACTATATTAGGTCACCATAAGATTGATTAGTTAGTTCCATTACAATTGCCCTCATTCTTTGCCCCTCTGCTTCTGTGTCTCCTCAGCACATATAGGTGGTGATTAAACTCGACTCATTTACATTTGTACCAAGGCTGCTTAGCAAGTATCCTTATGTGGATGCTGGTTTTGGTAAAGGCAGAGCCAGGTTTTTTTGTGATTTCTTCTCATGGGCTGAGACCTTGAAGCCACCTTGCCAAACTTGCTGATTTGTTGACTTTTGTTCATTGCCATTTTTTCTCAGTCAACAGATAGAATTATCAATGCAAAGCCTGATTATTGTTTTAAATTTTAGTAATACCTTTAAAAAATTAGCATTTTTTCTAACAATTTGCTCCATCATTTCTACCCTTCAATTCATCCTCTGTAATACAAGTTAAAAAAGAAAGATTAAGTCTATACAACTCTCCACACCCATAATGTCCCACCACTGGGATGAAGAGGGGGATGTGCACTTTCTTACCCTTTCTCTGGGATCAGGTTTGATCATTTCAATGAGATTTTAAATTGCTGAGGCTGCCTTTTCTGCCAGATTTGCCAAAACTGATACTCTTTTCTCAGTTACTTGTATTCTTTTAGGAAGCAGACATTAGGATATTTGGCATACTGGACCCTACTGGGGAAATGCAAATACAATTTCACTCAAGAGAGGCAGAAAGACATTTACTGAGGACTCTCAATCAGTCAGTCAACACAATGCTGAACTTTTAGTCAGGAAGATTAGGATTCAAATTCCCCCCTGAAATGTACTGGCTGTCCACTGTCTCTGAGCATCATTTTCCTTATCTGAAAAATATAGGAGTCTAACTAAATGGTCTTTAAAATTCCTAAATCTCTGATTCAATGAGCATTTATTGAGAACCTATTGTGTGCTAGGCACTATTGATCCTTTAGATCCAGACACAGAGATGATTCGGTTCCTACCTTTAGAGGAGGAGAGGAGACATCATGGTAAGGTAATTTGTGAGGGGAGCTAGTAGCTAGGAGTGGGTGGGGAGCAAAGACCAAGCAAGTGAACTTTGGAGGACATTTCTAGATCAGTTCAAGCATGCATATCCACACCAAAATGATTTCTAAAAATTGCAATTATACCTTTAAGAGCAGTACAAAGGGGAGAAGACCCCAAATCTTCCTGTAAATGTGATGGAGTTAGCTGGTCTCTCTTGAGTCCCATGGGGCCTCATTTTCTATGAGATCCAGCAGACTTGTAAGAGGGGAGGAGGGAGGGGAGAAAGAGTGACTCACAGCAAGTTGAAGGGTCTCCTCTGGCAGTCAGAGGAGCGTTGCTCCTAATTGCTCTTCTATCCAGCACAGAAAGCAGAAAGAGCTTCTAGCTGGAGCCGGGGAAAGCAGAGAATCATCAGAAGTCCTGGGAGTTTTTCAATCTTCCTCATTACTTCCAGGCTAATCAGGTCATCTACCCAAACATTCTCCTGGCTAGATTTTCTACAGCAGGGATTAAGCTGGCATCTGTGAACTTGCTTAAAAATACTTTGATAACTGTATTTCAATATATGGTTTCCTTCATAATCCTATGTATTTTATCATATGCCTTCGAAATGTGATCCTGAGAAGGCTTCATTAGTCTACCAAGGGAGTTCATGACCCCAAAATGATCAGACACTCTCTTCTGTCACCTTTCCTCTGCATCCCATGAGGGCTGGTGGCAGGGCAGGGATTTCTGCATTCCAAGATCTTTACCACTTCTAAGGGCAAAGCAATTTTGAAACCAGGAGATCCATCTCTGACAACCACAGAAAACTGTCTCTTCAGTGCAGTCACATGTCACTTTGGGGTCCATTTTCAATTCAATTCAATTCATTTCTCAATTCAGTTAAGTTCAATTTAGTTCAACAAGCATCAGTTAAATATTTACTATATTCAAGACAAGTGGTAGGTACTAGGATTGAAAAAAAATACTTAAAAAAATAGCCCATGGGGGTGAAGCCAGGATGGTCGATTAGAGGTGCCAACCCTGCTGAACTTTCACCATTCCTCTCCAAACAACTTTAAAATAATACTCCAAATAAAACTTTGGAGTGTCAGAGTCAACAAAAAGCCAGGTTGAGACATTTTTTTCTGGCCTGAGAAAAACTTTGGAACTTGACTGGAGAGATCAGTGACATCCAGGTGGGTAGTGGAGTGGAGCACAGGTGGAGAGAAAACCAGCAGCAGCACCTTTGGGAGCTCCCAACCCCGAGGTGTTCTAGGTCCCAGTAGCAGGGCATAGAGGAGCACTGGGGGCCAGTCACAAGGGAGCAGGGGACTTGATCACAATTACAAGGCAGAGATGAATGGTAGCACTTTAGACTGAGGGAGAGTAGGGAATATGATAACAGTTCCAGGGCAGGGTACCAGGGGCCCTTCCTGAGTAAAGAGCACAAAACAGAAAAGCAGTGAGCACACTTCTTCCCAGATCACACTACCTTGGAAGCACTAAAAACTTGCATACCTCAAGAACTAGTTCTGAAAATAGCAGCACAAAAAAAGCCAGACAAACAACAACAAAAACACAAAAAACCTGAAATCTTAAAACAGTACCTCTTCTCCCCCAGATAAGCAGAGTCCAAATTTAATGTAAAGTTCAAGTCAAGAACTAGGGTGAAAAAAATGAGCAAATAAAAATAGAACTTGACCATAAAAAACTACTACAGTGGTGGGTAAGACCAAGACATAAACTCAGAAGAAAACAACAATATGAAAACAATTACAACCCAAACCTCAAAACAACAACAACAGCTTTCTAATTGGGCACAAACCTAACAAGAATTCCTGGAAGAGTTAAAAGTGGTACCGAAAAAAAAATGGGAAAAGAAATGAAAGTGACACAAGAAAATTATGAAAAGAGAATTAACAACTTGGTAAAAAAAGACACAAAAATACTGAACAAACTATCATGTGTAAAAACAGAATTGTCTTGATTGTAAAAGAAGCAGAATAGGACAAATGGAAAAAGAGATACAAAATCTCACTGAAGAAAATAATTCCTTAAAAATCAGAACTGGGCAAGTGGAAACTAATGATTCCATGAGACATCAAAAACAATAAAACAAAATCAAACAAAATGAAAAAAATATAAGACTATATGAAGTGCTTTATTGGAAAAACAATTAACCTAGAAAATGATAGAGATATTTTAAGAATTATTGGACTACCTGAAAGCCATGATCAAATAAGGACTGGAGAAATCATACTTCAAGAAATTATCACGGAAAACTTCCCTGCTCCCTTAAATCCAGAAGGTAAAAGAAAAAAATGACTCTATCAATCACATCCTGAAAGAGATTCCAAAATGCAAACTCCTAGTATTATCATAGCCAAATTATAGAACTTTCACATAAAAGAGAAAATACTTCAAGTGAGCAGAAAGAAATCATTTAAATATTATGGAGCCACAGTCAGGCTCACATAAGGTGTAGCAGCTTTCACATTAAAGGAGCAGGACTTGGAATATCATACTCTGGAAGACAAAGGAGCTAGGATTATAAACAAGAACAACCTACCCAGAAAAACTGAGTATAATTCTTCGGGGGAAAAATGGACATTTAACAAAATAGAGGATTCTCAAGCATTCCTGATAAAAAGATCTGAATAGAAAATTTGACTTTCAAACCAAAGTCTCAAAATAAGCATAAAAAGGTAAATACAAAAGAGTTATCATAAGGGACTCAATAAAGTTAAACTGTTTACATTGCTCTATGGGAGGATGATACAAGTAACTTCTAAGAACTTGATCATCATTAGGGCAGTTAAAAGGGGTTTACATAGACAGGGCATGGATATAAGTCAATTATGTTGGAATGATCTAAAAAAAAATAAAGGGGTGAGAAAGAGAGACACACTGGGAGAAAGGGGAAGGGGAAAGCAGAACGAGGGAGATTTTCTCCCATAAAAGAGGCAGGCAAAGAAGATCTTTTACCATGGAGGGAAAAAGGGGGATGGTGGGCAATGCTTGACCTTCCCTCTCATCAGAATTGGTTCAAAGAGGGAAGAAAATACAAATAGATTCAGTTGTAATAGAGATCTAACTTACCCAATAGGGAAATTGGAAGGGAAAGGGATAAGCTAAAGGGAGGTGTCATTATAAAAGGGTGTGCAGATTAAGAGAGGCAGTGGTTCAAAACACATTAGCCTGTAAAGAAGGGACAGGATAGAAAGAGAGAGAAAAAACAGAAGGAAATTGGATGGAAGGAAGTATATAGTGATTCAAATGGTTAATGTGAGTGATATAAGCTTACCCATAAAATGGAATGGATAGAAGAATGATTTAAAAATCAGAATCCAATAATATGTTATTTATAAGAGACATACTTGAAACAGAAAGACACACAGAGTTAAAATAAAGGTCTGGAGCAGAAACTAATATGCTATAGATGAAGTGAAAAAAATGGCAGGGGTGGCAATCATGTTCTCAGACAAAGCAAAAGCAAAAATAGATCTAATTAAAAGGATAATCAGGAAACTACATTTTGCTAAAAGTTACTATAGATAACGAAGTAATAGCCATTTATTTTTATGGCAAGTTTCTTTGATAAAAGCCTCATTTGCCAAATGTATTGATAAGTGAGTCAAATTTATAAAAATAAGAACCATTCTTCAATTAAATCTATTTATATTCATATGATAAAATGCTGTAAGTCACATTGATTAGAGAAATGCCCATTAAAACAACTATGAGATACTATTTCACATCTATCAAAAATGACAAATGCTGGAGAAGATGAGGGGGAAAATAGGTACACTAATGAATTGTTGGTGGAGTAGTGAACTATCCTGGAGAACAATCAGGAACTATGCCTAAAGTTATACGTTATAACTATATAACTTATATAACTATATATAACTATAACTATGACTAAAGTTATAAAACTGTGCCCTTTGACCCTGCAATACTACAACTAGGTCTGCATGCCAAAGAGATCAAAAAAAAAGGAAAGAGAACTATAAGTCCAAAAGTTTTTAAAACAAGTCTTTTTGTAATGGCAAAGAATTGGAAATCAAGGGGATGCTCATCAATTAGGGAATGGCTGAACAAATCATGACAAATGATTGTGATGGAATTTTATTTTGCTATAAGAAACTATAAGGAAGGTGGTTTCAGGAAAACATGGCAAGATCTATATGAACTGATGCAAAGTGAAGTGAGAAAAACCAGGAGATCACTGCATAGTAACAGCAATGTTGTAATAATGATCCGACACTGAAAGACTGGCCTACTCTGATCAGTACAATTATCCAAGAAAATTTCAGAGGACTCATGACAAACAATGCTACCCACCTGCAAAGAGAGAACTGATGAACTCTGAGTGCAAATTAAAGTATACTTTTCTTGCTTTCTTTTTTAATCTTGTTCTAAAAAATATATGGCTAATATGGAAATGTTTTGCATTATTTCACATGTATAATTGATGTTATATTGTTTGCCTTCTCAGTTGGTAGGGTAGAAGGTAGGATGAAGGGAGAGAATTTGGAAGTCACAACTTGAAAACAATGTCAATATAAATAATAATTAAACAAAAAACAGTCCCTGCACCCAAGGAGCTCGCCTTCTACTGGTAGAAACATATGGGCAAATATAAGATAATTTGATAAGTTAGCATGAGGGAGACCAGTTAAGATTTTCTTAAGCAGTTGAGCTGAGTCTTGAAGGATGTGGAAGCATCTAAGAAATGGAGGTGAAAGAAGGCTGAATGCCAGGCTTGGGATAACATGTTCTAACTGCTTCATTCCTGGGAGCCTTGCATTTCAGGTGGGCATAATTTAGAGAGGCAATTGTCTCTAATTCTGTAGAGGAGGATCTATGAGACTGTGAGCTCCCTGAGGGCAGGAACCATAGTTTGCTTTCCTTTGTATCTCTAGCACTTAGCATACAGGAAGGGTTTAATTAATGCTTGTTGGCTGCCTGGTCAATCTTTACAAAGGAAGTTTCTCTAGTCCTACCATTCACTGATCTGACCTAAATTTAAAACTACAGAAAAAAGTCTTATGCCATTTCCATTTCAATTTGGTTGTGAGGAAAATTACTTTGTAAACTCTAAAGCAGGATAAGAATGTGAGTTTCTAATGATTCTTGTCACTCCTTCTAAGTCATGCTCTAACTCCCCTAAATGAGGGCAAGAGCATATTTCAAAATTTCCTTCTTTTCCAGGTCAATCAATCACTCAAGTACCTGGCAGGCACTAATCCTGGATGGTAATATGACTCTAGGGACCTATGGTTCTCTGCAGTGGGTGCTGGGGAATATCTGAAACCCTGCTCACTGCTTCCAGCCTGTCTTTGCCAGAGTCTGCTACTTCAGTTCCAACATGCACACCCCAGGCTGAGGATGCTGAGTTTCATCCCCTCCGTGAGACCCCAAGACCCTGGCCTGATGGTTGGGCTTCAGTACCATTGATGCATGAAGATGTAAATGACCTTCTCACTTAATGCTTCATGGACTATCTTCAAGTAAGAGGGAACTCCCCTCCCCCACCCCTTGCTTACCCTTGATTAATCTGTGGGTGGGAGTCCCAGCCTAGGGTTTCCCGCCAGCAGGAAATTCAAATGTATACTGACCAATCACTAATTGTAGTTTCAAGTGTACACTGACCAATCATTGGAGTTTCAGCTTACATCACTGTAATTTCAGTTTACGTAACCTGGCTATGGAACCTCTATAAAACCGGCACACTGACTGTGCAAAGGTGCTGTCTGATTTGGGTGACCATGTACCCCGACAGTCCTGCGGTGTTCTGCGGTAATAAAATCCACCTTTTAAATTTAATCTTGGGGATCTTCTGTCTCGCTTTTATTAAGGTACAACAGGGATCCTCCAAGTATGCCCTACTGGGGCAGGGGAAAGAATGAAAAAAATGTCCTCTGAGATGGGAAGGCTGCGGCTTTCTTTATGAGGTCTTAGAACAAAATAGAATTAAAAGTCATTCAGCCAAAATGCATAGATAGCTGCCGCAATGCATTACGGTGTGAAAAGGGCCACACATACATAATCTTTGTTGAACTTTGCCCCAAATCCAGAAGATGGCTATCAGGATTCTTATTCGACAGATGGGAAAACTGAGACTCAGAGAGTTTAAGGGAATTACCCAAGGCCACTCAGCTAGAAAGAGGCAAAGGACCTTGAACCCCCAAATCTCAGAGCTGGAAACAATTCCAGCAGCCATGTGGGCTCACTCACTCTTTCTTGGGAATTCCCCCTATGATTTCCTGAGTCAGAGATTGTCCACAACTACCCTGACTAGTTGGAGGTAATGAAGACTACTGAATGGAGGCTTCTGCTCCTGGGACCCTGGTCTCTGACTTCCTCTGGCCTGGAACCAGACTGCCATGAAACTTCTTGGTCATTTTCAAACCCTCCTCACACTGAACTCTACCTCTCCTGTGTGTGTTGCAACCTCCTTGAGGACAGTGATCATAATATTTGTTTGAATTTAATCTGTAATGCTCAGATGGTACCAAACACTGAGCAAACAATTAGTAAATTGCTTTTCTATTCACTCATTCCTTTGCCTATCCACCCATCCATTCTTCTAGTAGAATAACTATAAGCTTTCCAGGCAGCATCTGTGTCCCCATCTAAACTTTGCACCTCCCTGAGCACCAACTTCCTGTTCTAAACATAAGGTTGTTAAACTAAATTGAATTTGATGGAAACAGAAGGAATGCTCATCAAATTTTCAGGTCACCTGGACCTGGGAGGGAGAGCTCTTAGATTCTGGGCAACACAATCAGGGATCCAGAAAGCTCTGGAAGGATGAGAGTGAAACTACAAAAATGAAACTTAATAGGGCTACTTGTAAAACTGAGCGTTTAGATGAGACAGACAGACAGACAGACAGAGATAGATAGATAAATGGATGGATAGACAGACAGGCAGGCAGGCAGACAGACAGGAAGACAGAGAGATAAAGTACAGAATAGGGAGACAACAGCAATTCATGTAAAAGGGGCCTGGGGGATAAGACCTGATGCCAGGCTTGCTAAGAGTCCACACTGTGTCAGAGCTTCTAAAAATGCTAATGCAAAGTTATTTGGTATAAATTGAAGTGTGGGATCCAGTTGAAGGCTGGTCACAGTAATCTCTCCCCGCTTCCTCCACCAATATTCTATGTTGGGAAGAGCATAGATCTTAAAATATTCCAGTTCTGGGAACCATTTTAAAGCACTAATTGTTATTGGTATATTTTGTTTTTATATCATCTACATTCCCCAATATATCTGCCTCCCTCCTCCCCGACTTCCCAGAAGGCCATCCCTTATAATGAAGATTGATGAGGGAGACAACTAAGCAAAGCTTACTAACCCATAGCAAAAGTCTGATCTTGTATGTATAAGCACCACGGCCTTTGTAAAGGTAAAGCATGAGGGACTGGAGCATTGGGCAACACATTTCAGCAAGAAACTAACCCAAAGCATTTCCAGAGGTAAAGGTCCGGATGGAGATGTAGCCCAACATTATAGCATATATGGAATGGTTCTTAGCTCAGAGGAGGCTAAGAACTCAGATAGATTTAAAATTGAAGTATTTTGCCAGAGGAAGATCTCTGCTTGAGGAAATACTGGGTGCTTTCAAGTATGTAAAGGGCCCACATGTAGAAGAGAAATTTAACTTTTTCTGTGATACCAAAAGGCTGAATCTTCGAAAAGCACTGTTCCAATGGAACCATGATCTCCTTAATCTGCCTGTTCCCTCCAAAGATGCAGATTGCCACCCATCCATGCTGACTTCTCCCATATGTGCTTTCAGAAATTAGTCACATTGCACGGCTTCAAAGTGCCAGAGGCCACCTTGACTCAGCCCAGCAGAGCAGGGACGTCACTGACCTAAGGGACCAAGCCAAACCTTTTCCCTGGACTTTTCCTTCTCTATATTGTGGGCCCTCATTACTCAAGAATCCCTTATTTGTCGTGGGTTGTAGTCAGTAGCCACTACACTTTGGTCCTCTTTGACTCTCACTTATGGAGGCAGGAGTCATTGCTTTGCCCTCCCAGCCCAAAGCATCACCAGAGAACTGAAATTGTTGACAGATGGTCTTGCTTCTTCCCTCTCCATACTTTTTGCAGAGGTGGGAGACTCTGGGTTCAGAAAATGCCAAAAAAAATCTAGGTTTTTCTTTGGATTTTTTGGTTAATTTTGCTGAACTATATTTTTTCCCTCCTCTTCTGGATTTTTGTTATGAGGATGACTCTCTAGGGAATAGAAGGCAAATCCACTGGGAAATACAGGTGATGCAGAAATGAAATACATCAATAATGCATTTTGAAATGAACTTTTGTTTCATGCAGAAGCTTGTAGCCACTACATACCCTGTGCAGCTTCCCAAAGGCAATCTGGGCCACTTGAAATAATCCTTTTTTAAAATAATTCATTTATTTTTAGTTTTTAATATTTGTTTTCATAAGATGAGTTCCAAATTTTCTCCCCATCTCTCCCCTCCCCCTGTAAAGACAACATGTAAATTGATAAAGGCTCCACATGTGCATTCATATTAAGCCTGAGCTAATCTTCTTGATCACATCTGACTTTGATTCCTGGCACCATCACAGGGTCTGGTCCAGTTACATGGACTGGTAGATGAGTACACTACTTCCAGCTGAAGAGCTGAGCCTGGACAAAAAATTCCCAAAGTTCCTTCCTTACTGTTGCCCCCTGAAGAGCAACCAAGGGAATGTAAGTATGGGAACAAGGCCTGTCTTCCCATCTATACACAGAATATAGACTATAGACAAGGACTGATTTGTATTGATTAGGACATTAGGAGGGAAAGGGGCAGGCTTTGGTGTGTGATCTTACATAGGGGGCCACATTTCTATAATTGCACGATTGACTGAATAGTGTAAAGAACACACAATCCCACCGCACTTGTTTGCACATTTTTAAAAAAGAATTAATTGGGGGCAGTTAGGTGGTGCTGTAGGGTCCTGGAGTCAGGAGGACCTGAGTTCAAATCTGGCCTCAGACTCTTACTAGTTATGTGACTCTGGGCAAGTCACTTAACCCCAACTGCCTCCAAAATAAATTAAAAGCACCAATTTAGTGCAAAAAACAGAGCAAAATTTTGCCTGAATTAGTCTCCATCAAGCTGTCTTTCCCACATATGTCCAAATCATGTGAGGTGGTGACTTGGTTTGATGGCTAACTGCTTATTTCAAAAAATTCACATTGAAGTTTCTATTGATAGCTTTGGTTTTTCTATAGCCTCTACTTCCCCATTCTTTCCTGTCTGTCTGTCTGTCTCTCTCTCTCAGAAAGTCAATCATAGGAAAGGTTTATTTTCTTTTCTTTTTTTTAAGTGGGAAAACTAAGCAGTTTAGTAAAAACTAACCAATATGTCAAAAAGAAGTCTGACAGTATATTTGGGATTCCAGACCCATAGCCCCCCACCTTTGCAAAGAGCAGAGGAGGTGACTTCCTAGATTTCTTCCTTCAGACCAGGTTTGGTCATTCTACTTTCATAATGTTCAGTTTTGAATATTAAGTTGTTATTCTGACTCTTTTCTCATTAATATCAAATGAGGCATAAAATGTCAAGACAGCCTCCTTGCTGCCCAGGAATATCTAGATCCTGGGTTCACTCTGGCCCCCAGCCTCAGCCTAGGGGCCTACAGGGAGGGGACCACTGAGCCCTGGCCCTTGCTCCCCTGTGCTCCAAAAGGTGAGTTTCCATGTCATCTGGGCAGGACTTCTCTAGCTCCTGACCCATTCTCACACAGAATTTAAATGCCTTGAGCATTGCTGGCTCCCATCTGTTTGCCTAATGCTTGGCACAGAGCTTGGCAAACAGCAAGTCTCAGTAAATGCTTTACCAACCATTCCTTCATTCACAAAGTGGTTACCACCACCTTCCAAGCAGCTGGAGGCACAGTGGATAGAGGGGTGGGTCTGGAATTGGGAAGTTGTGAGTTCAAATCTGACCTCAGACACTGGCTGTGTGACCCTGACAAGTCACTTCACCTGTTCGCCTCTGTTTTCTCACCTGTAAAATGGGAATGATAATATTGCCTACTTCACTGGGTTGTTGTGGGGTTCATATGAGATGATCTTTGTAAAAGTGCTTAGCCCCCTGCTTGGCACAGAGATGTTCATTCCCTCCCCTTCCTCCCTCCCCCTCATGGCAGAGAACCAGAACAGAATTCAAGTTGAAGAGGGCTGCCTGTGGATGGTGAGGTTGTCCCCATACTCTTGTCTGGAGACAGCAGTGAACTGATTACCTTTAACCCCTGAAAATTGCAGGGCCTTCCAGAGATACCAGTAATCTCTCCTAATGCTTCAGCCAAAGTGTCTGTGACCAAAGGATCTACCAACACTGGACAGCTTTCAAGGGCTCTTCCCATTCCAGGACTATGATCTGCATAGGAAATGCCAAGTGGATGAAGAGTGCCCATCGTGCAGAAAGAGGGTGGAAAATAGGAGGCAGATTTCAGATAAACAGAGGGAGAAACCTTCTAGAAGAAGAGGAACGGGTGCAAGTGCTGGTACAACCAGCCGAAGAAGAGGCTGGCTGACCCTCTGGCAGGAAGAGTGTGTGGGAGAGGTTCTCATTGAGGGTATAAGGTCCAAGAGGGCAGCCTCTATGGTCCTTCTCCACTCTTAAGCTTTTTGACCCTTTACAGAGCATAGAAAGGGAGTTTTTAAGAGGAAAGGATCATAGAAATAATTGAATCTGGCTCCAATTTAAAGGTGGAGACAGGGGGTACGAATTGAATATTTGACCAAGGTTATGTAGGCAGCCAATAACAGATGTGGAACGGGAGCCAGAGAACCTGGAGCCTTTGGCCCAGAACTATATCACCTTTCTCTCTTCACTGTATCTGTAGTCTCTGTACTGTACCAAAGACTGAACAGAGAACAAAGAAGCATTTTGGCCTCCAGTCTACCTGGTCCTGGGATTCACACATCGCATGACCCAGAGATACAGTGTCTGACAGTGATTTCTTGCCCTCTTCATGCTTAACCTTGAGGCTCTGGTAAGTCATTATCCTTTAGAAAAGAGGGGGAAAATGATGCCAGCCTCCTATAATTAGCACCAGAACCTCCTACCCAAACTGTGGAGAATGCCTCACCCATCTCTAAGACAAAGCCCTACCACTGCACATAGCTAATCCGCAATGTAATAGCCCAAACTGAGGTCATCAGAGGCTGATGGTAACAAGTTCCTTCTGCTGCCCCTGCAAGGCCAGAGCTGTTTATACTCCAGGATCCTTCTCTGCCTCTCCAGAAGCTCAGCCCCATTACTAAAAGAGCCTGACCCTCACCAAAGCATACCAATTCTGACCCACACCTATGCATACCAATTCCTCCTTTGTGTGTGTAGGTGAGGCTTGGTCTCTCCCCATAGAAGCATGCTAGACTGAGGTGCCTTTGGTTTTAGGACTGTGAGACTTTTCTTTCTCTGCTGTGTGATAAGATCTGTTCTAGCATCAACTGGGTTATCTCAGTCCCAGATAAGACTGGGATCCCTCCTCTCCTGTCAGATGGTCTTTGTAAGTCAGGGCAGTATACCAGTTGTGTTATTTTGACCAATCTTGTGGTGATATGCCTCTCCATAATTAGCAGAATTAGTCCATCCTTGGGGGATGGACGTGGATTTTGACAACGTGCCTATCCTCAATTTCCTGAGCTCTATAGGGCCTACAACAGTTTTTGCTTTAGTCCTCTAGGGTCATGGATCACCTTCAGACTTCAATGAGATGCTTGGGAAAGGCTCTAGAGGTGTCAGAGGCACATGGGATTGGCATTCCCTCTTTTCCCCTCTCATTCTTTAGTGGCGTAAATTTCTCTACAGATCTTCCAGGTTAAGGCAAGAAAGGTTGCTGTCAGGCAAAACTTCATTTCAGTCTTTTAGCAAACATTTCCTAACCTATGTGAAGACTTCTCCCTGAAGAACGCGTAGATGAGAAGTTTCTTTCTAAGGGCATGAAGGTATCTATATCAGGCACTGGTGAGCACTGGCAGCTCAGTCAGACATTGAAGATGCCGAGGTCATCCACCAAATACTCAGTCATCTTGACTTTGGTCTTGTTAATGAGCTTCTGTGACTGGAAGAAAGAGTGAGGCTTACCACTCTGTGCATGTCTGTCTCACTTAAATCCAATTCACGCACAAGTGAAGACATCACCCCATGATGTCATTGGTCCTCTTCAGAACAAAGACAAAACTCCAGTTAAGGTCCAGCTCTCTGCCATGTAGTGTAGGAGGCACCTAGGAAATGTACAAATTAAAATAAGTCAACATCCCTGGCCTCAGAGAGCTTCTGATCTCATTCATTAGGGGACAGTGTGGTGAAGATTGACTGGAGTTAGCCCGAATTTCTTGGCACTGAGGGTGAGGAAACACAGGAATGAGGGACTTATGCCTAATGGGCTTCATGCTGAAAATGGAAGAAGGGAGAAAATTGCCCAGAAACAACTAGCAAATGAGACATGGTGGATAGAATATAGGAAGGACAGCTAGCTAGAGGGCAACTTTGGAATCCATGGAAGGTAGTGACGGGGAAGGGGGACATGTTGCTCTAACCTTAGAAGATGGTTGAAGGATAGAATCTGACCATCTCCAAGTTGGAATTCTGATATGAAAATCCCTTTTGCAAAGGACATTCAGTAATTTTTGCAAGACCCCAAGTGAAGGATATCCCAAAACCTCCCCAGGCAGTCCATTCCACTTTCACATAGCTCTAATTTCTAGGAAGTTTTTTTCCCCTACAGTTTAGAACCTTAATTTGCCTCTCAACAATTTCTATTCATTGATTCTACTTTCATCCTCTAGAACAAGATCTTGCATGATGCAATCCGAACGATTCCACCAAAGAAAGATGAATTCACTGATGAGCATAGACTTTTTGGGTGAATTTTAAAAATTCATTTTAAACTTACGGACAAAATGAGAAAAGGAAAAAAAGAACATTGCCATGTACCCGGCAGAGCATTAAGAGAGGGTTCAATATGAAACAATCTGTTTCCATTTCAGGAAAACCTATATAATAAATCCTGCACAGAGTTTTCAAAGCTGCCCAGACTTGCTTGGCTTCCTTGTTGGTTTTCTTTTGTTCTCTGCTGTGTACTTTTTACTTTATCCCCCACCCCTTCTCTCCCAAAGAAGGCTACAATTAAATGCCCTCCTCCAGGCATGAGTGAACATACAGAAATCTCTATAAACATACACATACATACAGATACACTCGGATATGTATAGGTAAGACTACTAGGCTTATTTCCCCCTATCATCTGTTTCTCTGAAGATGGAGAGCATCTTCCCCTGCAGGTCCAAGACTTTTCCATGCTTCTGTTTTTGTTTGTCTTTCATCAACCAGCTCACCATTTCCTATACCCAGTAATAGTCCAACCCAATCACATACTGAGAGATTGTCTGTGAGAGATTTTCCCCAATTTTCTGCATTTTTTCTATTCTTGGCTACAGAGGTTTTGTTTATACCAGAAAATTTTTAATTTTAACTAATATAAATTATCCGTTTTATACTTCAACGATGCTCTAACCTTATAATATAGGTGAAAGTCTGATATTGCTAAAAATTGCCTTCTTTACGTCTTTTTCCCTGCTTTCTTTGACATTCCTGACCTTTTGTTCTTGGGCCTAGGCTTTTAAAATAGATAAACATCAAAGATGCTAACAAGGGCAGGTAAATGAAGACAGACACAAAAGATCAGCTCAGTCCTGGAAAAAAGATAACAAGACAACTGAAGTTCCTATTGAGGGAAAGCTTAAGAAGAATGCCAACAACCAAGAAGATTTTCCTTAGCTGGGTCGGGTCCAAGGGAGAAATAAAGGAGGCATTGGCTCGCTGCTTTGGTGAATGAGACTAGTCATCTGACTATGGGTGAGAGCAAAGTGATGATCTACTGAATTCCTAACCTGCTTCCGTTTTCCCTGCGGAAAGAGGAATGTTCTTAGGCTGGGAAGGACACAAATATGTGTCATGGAAACATGGAGATCCAAGTAAGGTGGCATCCTGCTGCCTCCAGTGACTTTAAATGAGCGACTTTGGATAAATTGTAACTAAAGGGCCCCAGTAAAGTAACTGGAGACCATAATTGATGAACTGCTTGTCTCTGATCACCAAGAAATAAAGTGGAAATGAAGGGGAACTGGTGACACATTTTGTTTAAAGTTCCCAAACAGGGGAGAATGGAATTCCTGTAAATTCCTGATGAATTTCTAGCAGTGACCATTGAAGAGAGAGGAAGGCGGGGGGGGGGGGTGAACATGTATCCTGTTCTGCAGAGAAACAAAGAAACAAGGACAAAATATACATTCAACTTGGCAAATTGGGCTTCGTGGTAACCTGAGAGGGAACAATTTCAGCTAACTGGATAGGCTGGAAATCCAACAGCATACCCTAAAAGCAAAGAGAGGAAACGGAGGCATAGACTGTCCTTGGATTTTCAAGGATTTTAACTGAGAAAGGGAAGAGACAAAGCCGTCAGTGGCAGGGGGGCTGGGGAGTGGGGTCCAGAGAGGTGGGTTGGTTTGTTTGTTTTGAAGGATGGGGGGAGAAGAGTGTGTTTGTAGGCAGGGTGCTGTGGGAAAAAACGCTTTGTCAACTGCTCTGGGTTTTATTGGTGTGAATGCAGTTATCTTTGCCAGGTGAGGGAACTGGGGGGGCGGGGTTTAGCCTGGGGAAGAGGAGATATTGGCATGGGGGGAGGTGGTGTGAGAGTTGAAAGATAGAAAGGGCTGTCAGATGGAAGAGGGATGACAGGATTCTATGTAACTCCAATGGAGAAAACCAGGGCCAGTGTGCTGAAGTGGCAGGAAGGCATGTTTTGGTCCAATATATAAAAAAAAAAAACAAAACACTTTCCAAAAATTTCAAGCCATCAAAAATGGAGAGGGCTGACCCTTGATACTGTGCCTTCCTTGAAGATGAAGGTTTTTAAAAAGGCTCCCTGATCACCCATCAGAGGTTATTTTGCCTGTAGCTAGAACTCAAAAGATGATTGTTGACTAAATGCCAAGAGCCCTGGATATTGAGCCAAAGACCCCGAGTTCAAAGCCCGGCTCTTTGATGGCTTTGGACAAGTCTCCCTGAGCCTCAGTGTACTCCTTTGTAAAAGGAGGGGATTGGATGAGAGCACCTCTAGCATCTCTCCTAGCTCTGAATCTAGGCTCCTGGGGGTGGCTGATGAATATTGCAGAGAGGAGAGTTATAAAGGATCACCCCCATGACTTGTGTGGGCCCTTCCAACTCTGGCATTCATAGGATTGCAGAGCTGGGCGGGTCTCAAGGCCATGAACCCAAACCCCTACCAGCTCAGATGACACCCAGAGATTTGCTCAAGGTGGCAGTGATGGTAGGTAGCAGGTGGGAATTTGGGGTTCTGACTCTAATTCCAGAGCTTCTTCCACTGAACCAGAATTCTAGGGCAAAAAGGGCAGCCCTCCCCTGTCCCCAGCTGCTGAAAACCAAACAAACACAAGACAGAGCCCCTCATTCCCTGGGCCTGGGAAGGATCATCCCAGAAGGCTAGTGACAGACTCCCCACAGTGGGGATGTTGCCTTCAGGCAGGAGAAAGAGAATGGCTCACTGCTGTCAGCTGTGAGGGCTTCTCTGGGTCTGTTTTCTCTAGAAAACTCTCCCAAGAAAATAAGACAACTGCCTTCCCCCCTCTTACAGTGAGGAAGTCACTCAAGAATTTTGACCACATGTTGAGGGATGGGGGGTGCTGTGACTGACTGGCTGAGGTGGTATGTGGGGGAAGGGGAAAGGGGGGGAGGACAGACCAGATGTGCCCTGCTGGAAGAGTCTAAAAAAAGCCTGGTGGTCTGTTGAGCCCAATTACAACTTGTGCCTTGAAGTGCTGCCTTTGGTAGAAAATTTAGGTTAAGTTGGAAACTAGCTGGCTTCCAGAGCTGAGTGTGGAAAGGAAACCATTCATGCAGCTGCCTCCAGTGACTGCTGATGAGGACAGTCTCCATAATCAGGCACTCAGAGCAGCATTAGGACTCTTGCTTGAACACCCAAGGTAGAGTGGTCTCTCCCCACTGCAGTCCATCCACCACTCAGGCACCAAGTGATTTTCCTAAAGCACAAGTTTGACCATGGCCATTCAATTAATTCTAGTGGCTCCCCATCACTCACAGGATGAAAACTATTGGCTTTCAAAACTCATGACAACTGTTCCTGGTTACCTTTCCAGTCTTCACACACTCTGACCCGGTTCCACTGGCCTCCTGACTGCTTTTCACACACGTCTCCATCTCCTACCTTTGTGCCTTGGTACAGGCTGTCCCCTTTGCCCAGAACTCTCTGCTCCATTACTTCCACCTATTAATTTTCCTGGCTTCCTCCAGACTCAGCTCAAGTTCTACCTTCCAGAGGAGGCCTCTTGTGCCTTCCACGCTGAGCTTACCTTGCATTCTTTCTGTATATGTCTTGTATGTAATTAGTTGCAAATACATTGTTTCCCCCATTAGCATGTAAGCTCCTTTTTTTTTTCTTTTTGGAGGCGAGGAGGTAGGGCAATTGGAGTTAAGTGACTTGCCCAAGGTCAGATGGCTAGTAAAGTGTTAAGTGTCTGAGGCTGGATTTGAACTCAGGTCCTCCTGACTCTGGGGCCAGCCGGTGCTCTATTCACTGCACCACCTAGCGGCCCCAGCATGTAAGCTCCTTGAGGGCAGGTCATGCCTTTCTTTATATTTCTAGAACTTGGCCCATAGGAAGTGCTTACCATGCTTGTTGAATAAGTGCCTGAAGAATGGAGGCAGCTCATATCTTTCGCATTACACATCTATGCCAGCACCAGTAGAATGCCCCCACTCTTAAAATTTAAGTGTTTTGAAGCAGAGGTTCTGCCTTGTTGATGACAGAAAACTGTCTCTTGGACCAAGTCCCCATCTTGTTGGGAGCTCACTTTCCTGAGACATCCTGCTCTGTTGGGAGTCTGGTGATGCAGGTGTCACAATGAATAGGCATCAGCCCTCTACACCATCCCCTCCAAGTAGCCATCCATTGCTGGCTACTCAGACCAGTTAAGCAAGCCCACTCCTAACAGTCTTTTTGGTTGGCATCATGTTTAGGAACCCAGCTCCTGGCTTGATAAGGAATTGGAGGATTATAGAGGAGGCAGAGAAGAGCAAGGCCATTAAAAACCTCAAGCATATCCGCACCAATTACAGCTAATGGGTCTGAATATGCTCATCACAGATCATAATTGATTATCCCTGTGCGGACACTTCTGTTCTTACCTTGAGGTATCTTTATTTAATTGATGACCGCTGTCTTCATCAGAATTTTGGGCCCTTCCAAATTGCCTGTGCTGGCAAAATGATCAGTTGTCTGTACCCACTCCCTATTCTGTCGGCTGATTGTGCCAGGCATATTTAAGATTCTTCCCTGCTGGGGTGTGTAAAGAGGACACAAGCCATTAGAAGGTTCAGGGAACATTAGGGGTTAATGAGCCAGGACCTGATCCAGGTGGGGCTAATCAAAGAAGCCCAGAGAAGAGGAATTTGGAATGAGAGGTATGGATGAGAAAATGGCCATATAGAGTGACCAGGAAAGGCCATGTTGGGACAGGCAGGGGGATGCCAGGGGACTGGAGCAGAGGGGGCCAATTGGAATAGAATAGGATATTCCCTTCTAAAGATGAAGCAGACAACAGACTAGAGGGGGCCATTGTCTTGTATTGCCCAGGACTGAGGACCTTTCATCACCCGACCTTCCTGGATCATCCTCAGCTGCAATCAGGTGATATCCTATTGTTAGCTATCCTGAGCTCCTTTAATAGATAATTCAGATTCAGTGTCTCTCTTTCTGATGTTCCCTTCACTCTTTTTTTTCTTTTCTTTTTTTGGAGGGGTGAGGGCAGGGCAGTTGGGGTTAAGTCACTTGCCCAAGGTCACATGGCTAGTAAATGTTAAGTGTTTGAGATAGATTTGAACTCAGGTCTTCCTGACTCCAGGGCCGGTGCTCTATTCATTGCACCACACAGCCACCCCTCCCTTCACTCTTATATCCATCTTTCTCAGCCTGCTCAGACCCTCTTGTCTTCTTCCATTCTCATCTGCAGGCCTCATTAGTTTACTCATGCAAGCTCTCCATGTGGGGGATGGTGCTTGCTTCCAGGAAGGGTGATGTGTAAACATTAGAGTCACCATGAAGCATGGACAGACATTTAGTAACCAATTCTGGTCAGCCAAGCACATTGTGAAGAGGAGGCTTTCTTTGATTTTGGAGATGTTAAAAAAAACCTGTTGGCCTTTTCACCTCAGTTGCTCTTGAGGGAACATGGTGACCTCTCATAGCTGCCAGTGAGAGACCATGGGGTGAAGGGAAAGGCCTTAGGGTCTTCTCCCCTCCAGAGGCCAAACGGTCCAATGAAAAAAACATTGTTCCTTGACCTCTGTACTTACTATTTCCCTTGTTTGGGGAAGGGGATTAGAGACTCTGATCTGAGGTGTTTCAATTGGTTGGGAGAACTAACACACAGGATTCCTGGAGTCAGCCTCTAGGCGAGCTTTTGGAGCCCAGTCAGCATCAGGACCCCAGTGAGTCAGGAACAACCAACAGAAGTAACCTTCAGTCATTCCTGATAGCAGCCCAGGGACAGCAGCGATGAGGAACCATTTATCATGGATGCTACCTTGGACATGAACTTGGTGGGACCAATGCTACGGGGTAATGAACTAAATTTTGAGCCTTCTCCCCCACAGACTGAGGAGTGCGGGGAAGTGTGTTGCCTAGAGGCAGGGGTATGCAGGTAAATGTTCAACAACTGACTTTATGGGAAGGAACTTTGAAGTGTAATCTGCATTGTTAATGTTTTCTGCATTGCTTTCTCAAATCTAGAAATCCTAGTTTACAAGGAAGCACTGGAGAGTGAGGAAGGAATGCTCTACCCAAGAGTGATTCCCCCTCATGGACTTCGATCATAGGATCATAGATATAGTGTGGGAAGTGACCTCAGTAACCATGAAGTCCAGTCTTCTCATTTTACAAATGAGGAAACTGAGGCATAGTAAGCACCTCAGGCAGGATTCGCTCTCAGGTCCTCTGCACTCCAAATCCAGCACCCTACCCACTATGCCAGATCAAAGCTCCCTAATTTGGGGGCTCTTTCTGCTCTGCTGTCACACATTAAAGTAGCTTGCTGGTTTTACAAGTAGCCTGAATCTGTAGCAGAAGCTGCCCCAGGGACTGCTGAGTGACTCCAGTCCCATTTCTTGTTCATCCTGAGCCTCCAGAGCACTTTAAATGTTCTGAAAGTCAGGAGGTTTGGGGAGCTCAGTTGGGAATCAGCACAAATGATGTTGAGTTGGGGCTTTTCATGAGTCAGTTTCCTCATCTGTGAAAATGACTTGGCAATGCTACTCTGCCCACACTGACCCATTTCATGAATTATCATAATAATAATACAAACTGACCTCTGTAGATGGGGTTCTGCGGATTATCTGGGAGGAATGCTTACTCTCATTCCCTGGAGAAAAGCCCAGTGCTCGCCAGGACTCTGTCAGGTGGTCCAACTAACAGGGAGCAAGGTTTTAGAAGCCTTGAGATCTACATTCCCTATAGATAAGCTAGAAAGTTAGGAAAAATGCAAACTTTCCCAAATGCCTTCTTAGTGACATAAGAGATGATAGTGGGCAGTAAGACTAATGTATCCCTTGGATTCATGGGGGTCATGTCCCAGGACTCACTCATTTTAAAGGTTGTGTGTCACCTCTCAAAGGGGGAGGAATGCCTCTCAGAATTCCTCTTGATGATTAAAAAAAAAGGAAGAGGTAGCTTGAAAATGGAGGCTGTGGAGAGAAACATGGGCTGGGCTTATAGTGGAGCTTTTTTCTTCAGAATCTCTCACCCTGGAGGTTGACTAGGAGGGGAAGGAGCCCAGATCATGCCATATTGGCATTGGGCAAAGAAATTGGAAACAACCTGGAAAAGAATATTTGGGGGACCAAGACAGCTATTCTCAAACACTGGAAGACCTTTCATGATTCCCTCATTAGAACCTAACATCCTCTAGGGAAGGAGCCTTTTTTATGTCTGTTTTTCTAACACATGTGTTTAGTAATTGTTTGCTGAATGACCAACTGCCATTTTCCTTGGGCTCAGAGGGAAGAATTAGGACCAATGGGTTGAAGTTGAAAAGGAATGATTTTAGGTTAAATTGCACATGGAAAATCTTCCAATCTGTTAGAAGTATGCAAAAGTAGAAGGGGCTACTTTGGGAAGCAGAGAGTTTATTTCTATTTAATGCCCTTAATACATTAGAAAGGGATACCTAGGTGATACCGTGGATAGAGCACTGTTCTTTGAACAGTGGAAGGTTCATCCTCAGGAGTGCAAGTCCATTCTCAGACACTTACAAGCTGTGCCGCCCTGGGCAAGTCATTTCACCCTGTTTTCCTCAGTTTCCTCATCCATAAAATGAGCTAGAGAAGAAAATGGCAGATCACCCCAATATCTTTCTTTGCCAAGAAAATTCCAGATGGGGCCATGGCGAGGCAGACGCCAATGAAACGAGCAAACCACGCTAAGGACCCCAGCAGCGCCAACAGACACAACGTGTGATTTTACTTAGGAGTAATTGTTTCACCTTTTTTTCTTTTCCTTATGAATAAAAACTGTACTTCATTAGTTGAAGCAACTTGTTCCTCCAAGACCTTCCTAAGTTCTGGTCTTTCAGGTTGAGTGATGGCCGGCGGCCACTTACTGGGTATGCTCTAGAGGGGGTTCTTGTCCCAGAATGAGAGGGACTGAGCTCCTTCCCACCCAGGGATTCTGTGATGCCCCTCGTTGTCTGGTAACATCTTAATAATGGAGACAGCTCTCACTGCTCTTCCAATCACCAGCTTCAGCTATTACTGTCCATCCCACAACTCGAGATAAATGTTGTATGCCTCAACCTTTCCAAGCTTAACTCATCATTTTTAGGCCCAATACTACCCCTCTCCTAAAGCTCCTTCTTACTGTCAAGGGCACCATGGTCCTTCCAGTCCTTCAAGCCAGAGACCTAGATGCCATCCTTGATGCCTGATTGCCTTTCCCCTTCACATTCAGTCAGTTGGACAGAGGCGAGTGCATGTTGTCTCCCCTAGGAGACTGAATTCCTTGAGATCAGGGAGTTTCTTTGCATCCTCACCATTTATTGCAGTTCCTGGCACACAGTAGGCTCTTAAAAACTATTTATTTACTTTTAGTTGACAACATTCAGTCCCACAATTCCTTGAGTTCCATATTTTCTCCCCCATCCTATCCTCCCCAACTCCCCCTATGGTGGCATGAAATCTGATGTAGGTTCTACAAGTACTTTCACTTTAAATGTTAGTCAAGTTGTAAGGAAGGGTTATAACCAGTGGAATGAACAATGAGAAAGAAGGAACAAAACACAAGAGAGAGAGAGCAGGTAGTTTGCTTCTATCTGTGTTCAGACTCTGAGATTCTTTCTCTGGATGTGGAGAGCCCTTTCCATCACATGTCTTTTGGAGTTGCCTTGTAGCTTTGTATTGCTGAGAGGAGCCCAGTCTATCAGTTAGTCATCACAGATACAATGTGTCTGTAGTTTTGTAGGCTCTTGATAAATCCTAGTTGACTGCTTTTCCAACATTTTCCTGCTATGTTCTTTTTTAAAATTTATTTTTAATTAATTAATTTTTACATTTTATTTACATTTCTTTTCTTTAATAGTATTTAATTTTTTCCACTTACATATAAAGATAGTTTTCAACATTCACTTTTATAAGATTTTGAGTTCCAATTTTTTTTTCTCCCTCCCTTCCCTCCACCCTCCCCAAGACAGCAGGCAGTCTGATATAGGCTAACAGTGTACATTCATATTAAACATTTCCACATTAGCCATGTTGTGAAAGAAGAATCAGAACCAAAGGGAAAAACCACTAGAAACAAACAAACTAACTAACAAAAAACAAAGAGAAAATAGTGTGTTTCTTTCTCTGGATGCAGACGGCAGGTTCCATCGTGAGTCTTTTGGAATTGTCTTAGATCATTGCCCTGCTGAGAAGGGCTAAGTCTAATCAAAGTTGGTCATCAGTCTGAGGCTGGGCTTGAAGCGAGGTCTTCCCAACGATAAAATCTGACACACCCTCCACTAAGCCGCCTGGCTGCCTCTGAGGAACATACAAACCGAAATAAACATCAGCGTAATTCTGTCTCTCAAGCACTTTACCTCCTACAGAGAGACTCGGCAGGTGCATGAGTGGGCAAATGCCAATGACTGTGAAGGGAGAAAAAGTCCTTTCAAGAGGAAGAATACACTAAAAACCAGGACTCCCGAAAGGATCCTAACGTCCTGGGCGCTTTGTGCACTCTGGCTACCCGGGCTCGGAGTGCAGGGAGGTGGAGGGAGCTGGGCTTTCCCTCGCCTCCGTTGCCTCAGTTTCCCCTGCAGTCCCTTGGGAAAGGTCTGGGCTGTCATTTCCGCTCTGAGGTTGCCTTCACCTTTGACTGTGTGTGAGTATCTTCTCCTCCGCCCAGCCGGGCCTTTGTTCCCAGCCCGGGCCCGCCCTAGGTCTCCGCCTTCATCTGACCCACTGGGGGAGGCTCTGAATAGACATTCCGAAAGATAAGGCCTATCGGCGTCGCCCGCATTCACGGGGCTCTTGGGCACTTGTCAGGCTGGTTTGGAAAGCAAACAGTTTATGACGACGTCTCCCTCCTGTCAGAAGCTCCTGACTTACTCCAGCAGGTCGGCGGGCTCTGCGCCGGGGCTGCTGGCCCTAAGGGGCTCTCAGTACAGATGGCTTAGAGGGCCTTTCTGGCCGTGTGCCCGCGTGGTTTGGAATAGCAAGGTCTTGAGAATACTGTATGGAATGCGTCTTTAAAGAAATAGAAATGCATGTGCACACCTGTGCACACCTGTGTGTGTACACACGCGTGGAGAGGCGGGCAGGTAAGTCCGAGGTTACTCCCTGTACCGAGGTTCCAGCTGCCAGCAGACCTGGACACGGCCCTGCTCAGACCCCTCAGACTCCATTTTCACCCCGTTTTTTTTCTTGTAGCATTAATCATCTGCATTATTTTTTATTGATCACAGAACCAGAGATCTGGAGCCTAAAAGGGCCTCAGAGAGCCTCTAGCCCCTTCCCCTCCCGCTCCTTCCCTCCCCCTCCCCCTCCCCCCTCCCCCGCAGTTTAAATGACCTCAGATTGTGGCAGTCAGAGTCCGAGTACAAATCCTGCCTGAATCCCTGGTGCTTTTAATTGCACCATCTAAGCGCGCCCAGAGAACTAACTCCTACGGTCTCCTGCAGCTGCCGCCGCCGCCCAGCACTTCTGACACCCACGCGGGCAGCACACTGAGGACTTCACAAATAGCATCTCATTTGACGGTCACAACAACTGTGGCAGGAAGGTACTATCATTCTTTTCATTTTACAGGTGGGGAAATTGAGGCAAACAGAGGTTAAATGAGGCCCAGGGTTACACAGCTAGGAAGGACCTGCAGCTGGATTTGAACTCAGGACTTGCCTCTGGGCCCAGCTCTTTATTCACTCCAACATCCAGCTGATCCTAAATGGGAAAGAGGGGTGGCCCCTCAGCGTTGGGACTGCCATCGCCTTTGGCTGGGCTGAGCTGATATTCCAAAACCGAAGGTACTTGTTACATCTGGAGAGCTTGTTTCAGAAACATGCCTTTGCCTTCTCTTCCCTTTAGAAGACGTATCTCCTTAACTCACGATTTTGTTTAATCGTGGGTCCAGTGGACAGAAGGAGGGAGTGGAGTGAGACCCATATATGGAGTGATTCCTGTGTTCTCTACAAGTGGACGAGATGATCCCTGTTCTCTGGGAGCTCATTTGCTGATAGGTGGAAACCACGGAGTCGAAGGTATCTTGACCTCAGAGATGACAATGGAAGGAGCCCTGGCCTGTAGATTGAGATCTCAATTTTGAGAGCTTAGGGCCTGTGTGATCCTGGGCAACTCATTTATTTTCTCTGGGCCTCAGTTTCCTGATATTTTAAAAGGAGGGGGTTTGGGTCCACATGACCTCTAAGGCCCTCTGGAGCCCTCAATTTCTGATTGTATAATCCAGCAAATAATAACAAGGATTAAAAGTGTAGGAGAGCACAGCCAGAGTCTGAGAGTGGAGATCAGGGCATCCTCTCCATCTGCTGGCCAAGGGCACCTCTCATGGAGCTGGGCACACAGCTCTTGGCCAGCTTCATGCAAGGTGAAGCAGTCCAGCCAGTGGATGCCCCGGAGCATCCCAGCTGCAAGTGTAAAGCACCCATTGCCTTACACCACTGGATCATGTTAGCAGCTAAAGCAATGGAGAGACTGCAGGGAGATACATTGAAGCTTGATATAAGGGAAAACAAAAGACTCCTTACAATGAAAGCTGCCCCACAGTGGAGTGGGTGACTCCAGGAGGTGGGCTCTCCCCATCATTGGTGGCTCTAAGCATGAGCCCTTGCTGGGGACATTCTACAAAGAATTTGTGTTTAAGTAAGGATTAGACTCTGCTTCTGAGGCTTTTTCCAGCTCAGATTCTGGGCTTTAACACCTGCCCCAAAATGCTCATAAGTCACCTTCTTAATGCTTGTCAGGTGAAACCTCTCTGGGGGAAAGTAGGAAGCTTGGTTGTATCTTAAAGGCAAAAATAATATGCACCCGGGAAAATATCCATACATCATCCAAGCTCCTAAACCTTCTCCCTCAACATCTGGGTCTAGCGCTGAAGACAGTAAACCAACCCCCTCCTTACTGAAGCCAGAACAGAAATCTGAAAAGGGACACGTGGGGAATGCATACCAGCCGTGCACACATAGGAGCACAAACATACGAACATTCCACATGAATGGAACAGCCCAACCATGGCGGGCAGCGCCCCTTCTGGGACACTGGCTGAGCATCTGAATGTTTGAATACTCCTCCTTGGTTGCTTAATGCTCTTTGTTCTTTCCAGTCACAGGAATTCCACTGATAATAGTGAAAGTTCACAAGAATTCATAGGATTTTGAGAGGGCTCTTAATCAGAGGTCCATGAGCTTCTTTAAACACACAGACACACAGACACACACACTCTCACACACATATATACACACATACACATACTACACATACACAAACATAGGCACACACACTCACGCATACACACATACATACATCACACACACTAACACACTCACACACATACATACACACATACACACATATACACAAACATAAGGACACACACTCACACACATACACATATAAACACATAGGAACACTCACACACTCACAGACATTCAGACACACACACACACTCTCACACACTCACATACATAAACACATTCACATACATACATATACACACACACACATAGACACACACTCACAGACACAGACACACATACATTGACACATATTCACACACTCACATACACACATACACACACTCACACACGTAACCATATGGCAATGTAAATGACATTTGTTTGATAATATCAGTGCGATTAGCATTGGTTTCCTCTGTAATCCTGTGTATTTTATTCTGTGTATTAACCGCTATGTTGCTGAGAAAGGGGCCATAGGCTTCACAAGACTAACTGCCAAAGGGGTCCAGGACACACAGGAAAGCTTAAACACCCCCAGGTTGGAGCCCAAAGGAAACCTGTTGGTTGCCTCTTCTCACCCCCTTGTTTTATAGAAGAGGACAGTGACCTGGGAGGGAAGAGACTTGCCCATGGCCACATAGAGAGTGAGGAAGAGCTGAGGTTCAGAATCAGGCTCTTTGCCTCCTTCGAGAATGGTTATGTTTCACTCTCCCATGTTGGCCTCCTTTCCAGGCCTCTCCAGAGGCAAAGTGGGAGCACTCAGAAGACTGGGAGACAGTGCAAAGAGAAGGAGGTTTGAAGCAGTTGCTTGCCTGGGACGTTCTGTAGCCACACCTGCACCTGGTCAGACAGCTGTGCACCTTCTGCGTCTCTGTGTTTGGCTCCCTCGTCTTGGCTGCATAGAAGAGGATGAGCCAAGCCTCAGGTGAAGGTGACCCCTCTCTCTCTCTCTCTCTCTCTCTCTCTCTCTCTCTCTCTCTCTCTCTCTCTCTCTCCTCTGTCTCTCTGTCATTCCTCCTGTTCAGAGCAGCAGGAGAATCTGTTGTCTCCATACTGACCAGGATCCTGGGGACTTAGGTGACCTCATTTCAGTGGCAGCCAGGTGTTGGGCCTTGAGAACTGGGATCCCTACCTGAAAACCACTGCCAGAAGAACGCTGAGGGCCTTGTGGCACATTACTTAGCCTAGGTCAAACCAGAGCCCAAGACGAGGTCACCGAGGCCCTTAGTGACTTCACCTACAGAATGAGAGTATTGAACAAAATAAATTCCGGGGACACTTCTGCTACTCAATCTGATGTGGGACAAGTAACTTTGGGCAAGTAACTTCATCCATCTCATCTTCAGTGAGTGAAATGATGACCAGGGTCGATCCCAGCCAAGCCAAGAACTCACTGTGATCACCTTGGATGCCAGTGCCCTAAGGTCCTAAGGGACTGATTTTTTAAAAAAATATTTGCTGGGGCATCTTGGTAGTTCAGAGTACCAGACCTGGAGTGAGGAAGACTCAGATTCTTCAGTTCAAATCTAGCCTCAGATACTTACTAGGTATGTGACCCTGGATAAGTCACTAACCCTATTTGCCTCAGTTCCCTCACCTATAAAATAAGTCAGAGAAGGAAATGGCAAGCCAGTCCAGTATCTTTGGAAGAAAACCCCAGATGGGGTCATGAAGAGTTGGGCGTGACTGAAAAACAACAGTGTCTGGCCTTTATTAGGTATTTGATGAATTAAATGCTTATTGAATGTAACAAACAAATAGATTTTGGTCAGGTAATTTAATTTCCTATGCTTGTGTTTTTTCATATGTAAAATAGATTTCATGTCTTGTGTTGTAGGATTTGGCTGGAATATGACAGTGAGGAGGTCAATGGAGAGAAGACTTGGAGGGGACTGCTGGCCTTGTGCCATGTTAGTGCCCCTTAAAAAGATAAAGGCAAGACTCCATTAAATAGATTGCTAAGTTGAGAACAAAAGTGAGACAACCAATGCTCGTTGTTGAAGTTGTTAGGATATTTATTTATGTGCCAATCACCACCGGATGTACAATATTAGCTTCCGAATGGTTACAACTGCAGATGACTTGTGTTCTTTGTAGAAATGGGCATTATGCATTTCACTGAACAGGAGGGAGTGTCCATCAGAACAATGGAAGGCCTCCATGGCGACTGAGAGACAAATTGAGCCCATGGGTAGGATGCCTGATCCTTCCAATGAGGAGCGACCCAGCAGACATGGGCTGAGGGATGCCTTGTCGAGGAGAGGTAAAGTACAAGCAGGAAAGGAAGTAGACAGGTCATGGAGAGAGAAGCAGCAATCAATGGTGGATCAGTACCTGTCCCCTGTGGGGCTCCATTCCTCCACTCAGCTTTCAGGTCTTCCACAAGACCACAGCTAAGAGCTCTAAGAAGGTAACCAGGGTTATCTTGCCCAGTCCCTTGATCTTTCAGAGGAAACTGATGACCAGAGACAGGGTGTGACCAACACAAAGTCACAGAGGTACTCAATCTTCACCCTCCTCCTCATCAATGATGCCAGCTCTATAAGGGCAGGGATTGTTGTGTTTCTTTATGCGCCCAGTACTTAGCACAGCATCCAGAAATAATAAGTATTTGATCTGTTCTCCTTGATGGATTCATGGTAGATATACTGGATATTGAGTAACAACTGCCAGGGCTATCTTGTGGGAGAGGTGCCATCTTTGCTGTGCTTTCTTCCAAGGGGCAGCAGGACAAAAGGGGGGAAATTGCTGAGAGTTGACTTGAGACCTGGTTTCAGGAAGAACTCCTTAATTATGAGAGAGAGCTATCCCAAAATGAAATGGACTGCCTTGGAGGAAGAGGGAGGGAGTCTCTGCTCACTCAAGGACAGCAGAGTTTGAATGCCCATTTGTCAAGGATTCCAAAGAAAAGATTCCTGTTCAAGTATGGATTAGATGAGCCAATAACAGACAGCTCTTCTAAATCTGAAATGTTGTGAGCTTGGGAGGGGGCTGAGAACCTTCTATCCATTATGAATGAGTGGCCCACCTGAGACTTGAATTCTGAAACTATCTTGACTTAGGTGATCATGAAATCCATTGTTTTCTTTTGACTTTTCCCCATTCCCTCATGATAACAGTCATCCTGATACTCTGTCCCAAAGTCTCTGTCCTGCATTCTGTAGGAGTGAAGGGGTACGTTAGGATAGAGAGAACATAGTATGTCCCACATCCTAGAAAGGAACTTTTGAGATCTTTCAATCTATAAATAAGGACACTAAAACCCAAATGACTTGTTTGTTAATGGCACTGACCCTGATTTTTATGCATGAGCTTCATGTCAGAGCTGGGAGGACCCTTAGAGGTCATTGAGGACCACATTTGACAGATAAGAAACTCTGACTCATAATGGTAATACCTGTGTAGGGACTGAACTTGTAATTTCATTGGTTAAAGGGAACTTTCAGTGTAAAACCTCTCTCCATCATTACAGGTTAGCACTTTCCCTGGGAATTATAGTCTTAGAGAGCCTAAAATGTCTAAGGTAGTGTTTGGGGTTAAGTGACTTGCCCAGGTTCATATAATCAGTATGTGACAGAGGCAGATCTTGACCCCAGGTTTTCCTTTTTCCAAGGCTGGTTATCTTTCCATTGCCCTAATTCACTGATTCATTAGATACCAAGATAATTCTCCCTTTAAGACTTTGTGTTGCAACCCCCAACTCTCCTTTCCATCTCTCATTACCCACACCCACATATGCCACAGCATCCTAAAAATACGGATGGACACAATCTGATTTCCAGAATCCAGAATCTCCTGGCTTTAATGCAGAAGAAACGTTGGACATATAATAGGAATGCCCTCCTAAAAGAGCAGGTATTGGGCAAGGAGTAAGCATTTGATATCAAGGGTTAGGGAGAGATCCTGTGTTAATAATGTGGGAATAAGCCGTTCCAGTTGATTCTTACCCATGTTTGGGACAGTCAAATGTTTTCAAAGTTCCCTATCCTGAAATGAGGTCATCACAAGTCAGCCAATCAATCTATAAGAATCAATAAGTGCCTGAATGCATCAGACTTGGGATCAATACTGGGGTTACAAAGATAAAAACAAAGACAATCTCTGTCCATGAGGAGCCAACACTCATCTGTCAGATGCCAGGACTAACGCTGTCTCTTCAAATTCTTGATAGATATAACAGGTGGAACAGGTTCTAGGTAAGGGTGTGGTGGGCTGCCAAAATCAATGCTTATCCACACCAGGTTCATTCTCCAGCTTTCCAAAATCCATTGAGAAGCAGGTCGTCAATTCATAAATGAATATGAATTTTCATTCCCACTTGATCATGGGGGAGGATATTTTTCTGACTTTTAAAGTTAATGACACAAAAAGCATGTAGCTACAGAAAATCAATTAGCAAAATATATCGCTCCTTTCTAGAACTGGATTTTCCCAGCTCCCCTTCCCCCTCCCCCTGGTCCTAGACACTGAGAAGTACCCTTGCTTCTCTAACACCCATGGCTTCTGGTTTTTTCTGGCTCAAAGGTGAGTCAAAAGCATGTTCGATTCAAGTGCCCACTAAATGCCAGATACTGTATTGAGTGCTAAGGACACAAGGGTCTTCAGCCCTCATAGAGCTTATGTTTACTGGGAAGGCCAGCATCTGTGCAGACAAAGAAAATACGAGATAGTCAGGAGTGGGGAAAAGAAGTGGGAGAAAATAGCAGGGCCTTAGTTTAGAGGCCCCCGAGCTAAGAGCTGAAGGAAGTTGAGGATTCTAAGAGGTGAAGGGAAGGGTGAGCAAGCCTTTCCTGGGAGACCACTGGTACAAAGGCAGAGAGGTGGGAGATGAGAGTTCAAGAGCAGGTGATAGTGCCCAGAGCAGCTAGACTGGAACCTTGAGTGCAGGAGGAACAACAAGAGGAATGAGTTTGTAAAAGCAGGTGGCTCCTCTCATGTGGAAATTGTATAGGACAATTTGGAAAGATTCTCATGGAAAAAAACATTAAGAGGAAAAAGGGAGTGTTCCTGATCTTTCATGCCATCTTATTTTCAGGGTCGTCCTAGCCTGCGTATGATAGAACTACATCTTTGCTACTATAGTTTTTTCCCCAAATGTAATTTTTTTACAAATGTCAAAGCAATCATTTCTTAGGACAGAATGTTCAGGGCAGGGCTTTTTCTCTAACATTTGTCTGAAGGATTCGGCCAAAGGCCCCAGGACCAGCTGACCTGAACTTTGCATCTCCTTCTCCCAGGCCTGAGCACAGTGTGCTTGACCAATGTCTGCTGACTCCTCTCAGCTTCCCTCTTTAAGATCCTCCCCTTCTAAATGTGCATATCTGGGAAGTGGAAAGAGGTCAGCCCAGAGATTGCTCCCAAAGCATATAGGAACTCTTTCTCTTTTGACCAGAAGCCCTGAGGCTTTTCCTCTCCCAGTTCATTTTTTTTAATTAAAAAAAAATCCTTAAGGCGGCTAGGTGGCACAGTGAATAGAGCATCGGCCCTGGAGTCAGGAGGACCTGAGTTCAAATCCAGCCTCAGACATTTGACACACTTACTAGCCATGTGACTTTGGGCAAGTCACTTAACCCCAAGTGCCCTCCAAAAAAAGTCCTTTGGTTTACTTCTTAAAGAGGCCTCTTCCCTGAATGGGAGTTACCTCACTCAAAGTGAGAACCTGAAAAGGCCTTAGCCTAAAAGGGCCAGGGTCTCCCACTGCATCCTGAGCTATCTCCAGTCATCCTGATCAATATCTGGCCACTGCACTCAGATGGTGAAGAAAGTGAGGCTGGTGACCTTGCACAGCCTCCCTCACTCAAATCAAAATCAACTGCAAGTCAGGTCATTACCTCCCTGATGTCATGGTCCTCTGAGAACGAAGGACAAACACAACACCAACCAAAGCCTGTCATAATCTCCGTGGAGTAACACTGCCTTCTGGCAGCAGGAGGAAGCAGAGAGGGAGTCAAAGGTCTTGAGTTCTAATCACAGCGCCAGCATGAAGATAGAACCAGAGCTGGCAGTGACATCCTATGTCATCTCAAACAATCCTTCAGTTTTCACATGAGGAAACTGAGGGCCAGGAAGGGAAGTTGGTGTCAGTGGTGGGATTGGAACCTTGGTCCTCTGACTCTCTCCCTTGAGATTTGACCTCCATATCCTCCTCTCTGTGCAGATGTCCTCGATGTCCCCTACTGAGTACTACTCGAGGGCTGAAGGCCCGGGGGGCCGCCAAGGTGGGTGTGGGCCGAACTCGTGGAGGGATAGGATTGAGGGCAGTTTCCTCCCTGGGCCTTGGACAGCTATAATGCTTAGATAATACCACTATCCTCTCCGGGCAGCAGACCTGACCTGCCAAGGAGGAGGGCCCAGTGGGCAGCACGACAGATTGGGCATCCAAAGACTGACTGGACCTTGACTCCTACCACTAACTTCTGATCTGTGAGACTCTGGGAAAGTAATTTCAATTCTCTGAGCCTCAGTATGACCATCTCAAAAATGGGTATAAGAATGCTTGTGGTCCGTACACTATCTCATGAGGGTCCTGAGAGGTCTGAGCTAATGTATGCACAGTGCTCGCTCAGTAACAGTGTAGCATAGTCTGATGCCCTGAAGACACACTAAGGGACACACCTCTGAATGGAGGCACGTTGAGGAACTTTTAATGAAAAGGAAATTTAGCCACTTCCTCTTGCACATAGGATGCAGTATGAAATTCATCCAGCCCCATCTCCTTTTTCTACAGATGGATAAACTGAAGCCCAGGGTGGAGAATCGTCCAAGGTTACCCAGGCAGTGAGCAGGTCTCTGACTCTGGCTTCTTCCCATTCTAACTTGCTTATTTAATTCAGGTCTTTCCTATTGATCATGTACTAATAGGCAGAATTTTGGGGAGCTTTAACAGAAAGCTTGGAATTCTGCACTAGGTCTAAGGAGGGAGGGATCTAGTTTCTTAAGACCTAAGTCTCTCTTTGAGAATATAGGGTTTGTATGTTCTTCCCTGGGTAGGGAATGGTACCTTGTAATAGGCAATACACACATACACATACAAGGAAAATCAGTAAATTAACAGATGGCTATAACTTTCTTAGCATCCTGGGCTGGCATTTTGATTTCAAGCAGTTAACAGATGGGAAAGAAATAAGGAAAGGAAAGAAAAAAATACCAGCAAACCATAGACAGAAAGGGATCAAGCATCCTTTCCCATGTGACAGGGCTGGCTCAGTCATACGGCTCTCAATGAATATGTAGCATTGAGCCTCTGTCTGCCAATGATGCAGGCATACATCAGAAGGAGCCAACCTATACTGCTTCAGTGCAACGTCATCATGTGACTGTTACCAACTCTCTATTTAAGGTCAAAATAGCTCGTAGAATTGGTTCATCCTTTATGCTATTGCCCCCGCTGTGCTTCTGTCTGTTCAACTGAATAGTTGGTTAAAAAGTTGGCATTTGGATTTCTGGACTATGGCTTGTGTTATAGAGATGACAGGCTCCTGGCCAAGGATAGAGCGTACCCTAATAGCAAGGGCTGATAAAGGGATTGGGAGGGGATCTTTGGAATCTAACGGGGGGATTTTAAACTGCAAAGGAATAGGGGAGGAGCATAACTGCCCCCACAGAACTACCACGCCAGACATCAGGTAAAAAGAAGATGAAATATAGAAACATGAATTATAGTAAAGATTCTCAGAAGTTCACAGAGAGAAAAATTTAAAAATGGCTTCTAACAAAACCCGTTGTCTTAGAGAGCAGCGTAAAATGTTCGGATTATCGCTAACACACAAGAGGAACCAGAAAATTCAACCCAGAGAGGCAAATTGTACTAATAAGTATCTCTGAGACGGGGCGGGATGAGGCCCATGAACAGAACGTGGCTTTTGAAAGGCATTCGAAGGAAACTTGCTAACCTGACAGAGGGGGAACATAAAGAAGATATTTTCACGTGAGGGAACCCAGGAGTCAGAATGGGGAACTCTGGTCGAGAATATTCAGTGAAGATCAATAAAAGCACAAACAGACAAGAGATAGGAGAAATAGTAGGTGGGGCATGGGAGCTCCCTTCAAATATCTGAAGGGTTGTTAGATAGAAGATTGTACCAAATACTGGAGCATATTACAGATCACTGGTGAGAAAGAAGTAAGTGAAGAGTCCAGGAAACTGATGTCAAAGGTGGTTCAGTTGCATGAGTTAGTGGTCAGCACAGACTTCTTTATGCCAAAATCTGCTGGAATCTTCTCTCTGCCAAAAGGAGAGAAGCAAATAAGTTCTTAATTCATCTGAATAATGCAATCATTTTTCAAAAAGTGGAGGAACCAATTAGGGAAAATTCTATTCTGGGTCTGATTCACAACAAAAAGGGAGAATAGATGCTGGCATGGAATTAATGGGAACCTTGGGAGGAAGTGACTGTTCCATCCTGATTAAGTGATAGAAGAGGAGAAAGTGAAGCATCTTCTTATGGATTTCAAATGGGTCATGCAGGGAGGACTGGTATTTTTAGAGGCAACTTTTACCCAGTAGGCATGATGTGGAACTCTCCAGAGTGATATTCTGAAGCCACAAAGAGAAAACAGTCTGCTAAGGAGGAAGGGGAGGGTTGTCTGAAGAGACTGAAGTGAGTCCACTGAGAATTAACAATTTCTTTATAGTGTTAAAAGATTAGCTATAAATGAGGATGGATCAGAAATGTGGCCAGGCTCTATAATAACTGCTTATCTAATTGAATTGAGCTGTTAGGGTTGAGAATTCTGGAATTTCTATTTCTAGATCTAGATTCTAGGATTCTAGAATTTTTAGAAAATTGATCTTGAAGCATAAAATGATACTGGGAAGGCTGCCCACCTTTCCATAGTTTCTGTATATCATTTCTTTTGCTGCATCCTTCGCCAAGTTCTTTTAAAGAGTAAAAGCAAGAGCGCCCTAATCACAGGGGCATGACTACTTCGCATGTGTATTTACTTTTCACATATTTTGTATCTATTTATCATTGTGAATGTCTTTTCCCTGATAGAATGTAAGCACCTTGAGAGCAGCCTTTGCTTTTGCTTTTTCTTGTATCTGTGTTTCCAACACCAGAAGGGTATAGTATAGATGCTTAATAAATGTATGTTAGTTGATTAGTTCAAATGGTACAAATATTCTTCCGGCATTTCTGGACTGCTTTGGTCAGAAGCTATAATAAATCATAAGGAAAACAAAATAAAACAAAGAGCAGAACCAACCAAACAAACAAAAAGCAGCCCTATAGTCACCATCAATAACAACAAAAGACTACGGTTTCCCAAGAAAGCCAGTGGGTGATTCCTTCCTCCTTTGAAATGCTGAGTTGATCGGCATTTCCAATTAAAATCCTCATTTCCCCTTGAACACCCTCCTTTGAAGCCCTCCCATTGAACCGGTGTGTGCAGCATTGTGAGCGGCAGCATGGGGGCTTGGGGAGCAGGAGGAGACCAAGCCAGACACCCAGAGCAGACACTAATTAGCCAAGGTCCAGAGGTCTGCACAGTGACGCATTGTCCACTGCACCTGTGGGAGACAATCACAGCCCAGTAGCAGGGGCCTGGACTGGGAAGGGGGCAGCCACTCATTTAATTAACATGGGCTCAAATCCAAATACCTCTTGAGATGTTATTTGGCTCTCCCAGGAGGGGGGAAAGGCAATTGTTTTCCAGAGCTATGCTTAAGGAGGAGGGAAATCTATGGGAAAGCTGGAGAGAGGGTTAAATAAAAAGTCAGCCTGTTCCCCACCAGAAGGTGGTTCTGGGGGAAGGGACTCATCTTTCTGCCTTGTTTAAGTGGTTATTGACATTGCTGGGCTGGTCTTAGAACAGCCACCCTTCCCCCTCTCCCATGACCTCGTGGTCAATGCCTCTCCTCTCTTGTTTTCACAGAATCGGCCACAGCAGGAGACATCTGGGTAATCTTGCCAGCTGTTTCAGTAGAAAGCATTCCTCAGCACCGCCATCTCCCTGCAGTTCTCCTGTAAGTCTGATGAAAAGTGAGCCAGTCATGGTGACCAGCAGGGTGAGCTGGGGAGGTGAGGTGAGTTGCCGACAGAAAAGGGCACTCTGATGCTCCAGTGCCCAGTGCTTGTCTAACTTGCCCAGTGTTACAGCCAGTCTCTTTGGGAAGAGGGACTCGAACCCAGTTCTTCCTTACTCCACGATCAAATCTCCAAGCCCAGTGTTGGAGAAGGTGTAAGAGACATTATTAGCAGAAAGTCAGTTTCTCACTGTGAGCTCCTTACACCAGTGAAATCACAGGGCATGTCCAAACAACAGCCACCACAGCACTGGCCCAATTCCTATCAAATGACAGTTCTTGGCTGTTCAATGGGGAAGCCTTGGATTCTATCATGTCCATGACTTGCCATGGCTAACACTCCATGCTTTGAGGGGTGGGTGATGTTTCCCAAGTCAGGCTCCCCTGGGCTGAGGACTCTCTAGTATCACTGGTCACTTTGAGCAGATGACCCCCAACAAGGACCCCTCCTCTCCCTTGTTTAGACACACTGAGGCCAGCCTTGCCACACTCCAAGAGGCCTGTTGGTTTGCAAGGTCAACCTCTGCTTGTGCCTCAGATGCACAGGAAGCAAGTCTATTCCTCTCTGTCTCCTTTCTTCAGAGGCAGCCTGGTTATTGGGGCTTGGCTCAACAGCTCCCATTTTCCCTTCGGTAGGCTTGATTCCGGCCCAGGTGCTCCCTTCAGATTTTCTGGCTCAGCCTGCACCAAAAAGGCAGGTTTTCACCTACCTGCTAATGGCTTTTCCTGAAACTCTGTAGCAGAGAAGTCTACAGTGAGGTCCCTGAGGACTGAGTCCTTCCTTAAGAAGTCAGGATGTGGATGAGATGCCAACAATGACTGCTCCCCCTGCATGGGGGGTGGGCTGGGGGCGGGTGCTTCCTTTGGGCTGTCACTGAGAGCTCACTCATACTGTAGAAAGAAACAAAGAAAAGGAAAAGAAACAGAAAAACCACAGCTGAGTCCTTTTCTTTGCACGACCTTAGCTTGAAATCTCAACTTCTGGTTCCAAATAGCATCATGGTTGGTAGATCACCATCATAGAAACGCATGAAGAATGGAGAGGAACATGAGTGCATTGTCTCTTCTCTGTGACCATGGGTGCCTTGCTTCCCCTCAGAGACTCACGTACCTTAGCTGCAGAGCAAGAAAAGTGGGCTAGAAGAGTTTTGTGGTCACTCCCAGCTGTGATACTCCCCACAGTCTTGTCATAGGAGAAATTGGTAGGAGCTGGTTAGATTCAGGGTGATTTCAGTACTTTTGCTAGTTTTGAGTGAGCCCTGGTTTCAACGTCGAGCTTCTCCTCCATTGGTTCCAATAAGCATCCTGTCCTCCGTTCTCATTACACACACTCTTCTTTTTTTGTATACTCCCACATATCTCCACCGAGGACCTGCCCAATTTGCTGGAGTGCTAAGTACCCCTCCATGGAGATGAGCTCTGGGGCTGTCCATCTCCACTCTCCACAGATGACTCGTCCAACTCCTCTGATCCTCTGCCTCCTTTATGACAAACCTTGGGAAAATCTGAAAATGTTCTGAGCACAGCATATAAGATCAATGAACTGCCCATTTATAGCTAGAAGCATCCTAAAGCCAGCCTCATTCCACCTTCATTTTACAAATGCGAAAACTGAGGTGGAGGAATTCCCCAGGGTCATTCAGGTTAGCCAAGGAGGTGTGTAATCGAGTTCCTCAGACTCCAAATCTGATGAGTTTGGCAAAGTTTAATTTTTTTTAAATTTTGGGTAAAGCATTGAATCATTTGATGGTTCAGTTAGAAGGAGTAAATGGCTTATTAATTTTGTTGCAGGCAGAACACTGAATTTGTCATTCCTTTGCTCAAGAAGCTTGAGTGGTTGCTCTCTCTCCCAGTGGGGATCGCTCTGATTGGCCCCTCAAGTCCTTCAAATTCTCAAGATGACCTCTCTTTGCAGACTGATTTCCCTTAACTCTTACCCAGTTTCCCTAAAGTTTTCTAGATAAGGCAGCCTAATTACCATTCTCCCAATACAACGGTTCATCTCCCACCTTCATGCTTTTGTACAGACTGTCCCCCATCCTTACGGCCATGGCTGGAATCCCAAACTCCTCTTCTCTTCCTCTTGGAACTTCTAGCTCTCAAGGCTTAGCTCAGGAACTGCTTCCTTCAATGGATTTTTCCTGATTTCCTCAATTGTGTGTGCGGCTATCTAATAATTGTTTTTAAAGGACATTTATCTTGTACTTATTTAATTTTGAATACATTTTCTCTCCCTCCCCAAGAGAATGTAAGATAGTTGATGTCCAGGTCTGTCTTATTTACATATTTCTATCCTTAGCACCTAGGAGAGTGTTTCACTCTCTTAATGTGTTTCACACATTAAGAAGTCATTAATAACTCTTTGAGAACTGATTGATTGCATAGAATTCTGCTTTCATGTCCTGTCCCTTGAGAAAGGAAAGTAGCATAGTGGAAAGTTCTGGCCTTGGAGTTTGGAGGACTTGTGTTCGAATTCTATACTGATTATATAATCTTGGGAAAATCCCTTCAGGTCTCTGGCCCTAGATTCCCTCATCCATGATCATCAAGTTAGAGCTGAGAGCTCATCAAGGCCAAGCCCCCCCTATGCTAGAGAGGGAAACTGAGGCTCAGGAAAATGAACTGCCCTGAAGAGTTACAGCAGTGCTAAATGTCTGGTGTAGGATTTGAACTCAGGTCTTCCTGACTCTAGGTCTGGCAATCTACTCAGACATTTAGTACAAGATGGAAACTCTGGGGCCAGAAAGTAAAAACAAAAACTAAAGCAAACAGCAGCTGGTGTGTTTGAGAGGAGAAGCTGATGAGGTGGGAGGTGAGCCCTAACATTCAGGGCAGGAGCCTTCTCCCCCTCCTCTATCTGGGAGCTGCTGCTCAGGAACTGGATTGTCTGACAAAGCTACTTAGGATCTCTCAGTCTCTCTGCCTTTTCTTCCATTAACAGAAACTTAAATCACTGTAGAATTCTTTTTCTCTTCTTTTTTCTTTCATCCTTCCCTTCTGCTGTACTTCCTCCTCCCCCTTCCCTTCCCCTTCCTTTCCCCTTTTCTCCCTTTGCCAGACTCCCAGTTAAAGTTATGGCCCAAAGGGACCTTAGAAGCCACCTGTTCAACCTCCTTATTGCACAGTTGGAGATATTGAGGTATTAAATCTAGATAGACTAGGATAGGGGATGGATGGATAGATGGACAGAGACAGACAGACAGACAGACAGACAGACAGACAGGCAGGCATGCAAACAGGCAGACAGACAGACAGGCAGGCAGACAGACAGACAGACAGGCAGGCAGGCAGGCAGACAGACAGACAGACAGGTAGACAGGCAGGCAGACAGACAGACAGGCAGACAGACAGACAGACAGGCAGGCAGGCATGCAGACAAACAGGCAGACAGACAGACAGGCAGGCAGGCAGACAGACAGACAGGTAGACAGGCAGGCAGACAGACAGACAGGCAGACAGACAGGCAGGCATACAGACAGACAGGCAGGCAGGCAGACAGACAGACAGGCAGACAGGCAGGCAGACAGGCAGGCACAAAGACAGACAGGCAGGCAGACAGGCAGGCAGACAGACAGGCAGGCAGACAGGCAGGCACAAAGACAGACAGGCAGGCAGACAGGCAGGCAGACAGACAGGCAGGCAGACAGACAGGCAGACAGACAGGCAGACAGACAGGCAGACAGACAGGCAGACAGGCAGGCACGAAGACAGACAGGCAGACAGACAGGCAGATAGGCAGGCACAAAGACAGACAGGCAGACAGACAGGCAGGCAGACAGGCAGGCAGACAGACAGGCAGGCAGACAGGCAGATAGATTTTATCCTCGCTTAACTTACCTTTTGCTTAACCAGAAATCCAAATAACTACAATGAAGAACACAATAACTCCATCAATGTGCACTTAGCACACACAAGGTTCCAGCACCACCACCACCACAACCATCATTAATGGTTATCTAATTGGATTGTCTTGACATTTTCCCAATAACAAAATAATACAATTTGAAAAGCACGTTAAAATATGCTGTTTTTAGACATTGTAATTTTGGGACCCTAAGTTATTTCAAAACAGTCATTGAGTCTGATGCCGTTATTTGCATGACATTCCATGTTCCTGTGATCTGAGAAGGCATTTTTGACAAACAAAAATGCTGCTAGGCAGGAAAATCTTTTGCTTGTTCAGATGGTTCTTACTGATATTTTCCTTGAGGGGAAAAAAGGATGTTGATGGTAGAAAAAGAGCATGGCAGCCACGGTCCCTGATGCTCGGTCCCTCCCCCCTCCATCCTTCTTGAATTCAGTTGAGCATCAGGTCCTCAGATGAGGATGGCTGAAAGGTGCTGTTGGCTTTCCTGGGTCACCTCACTGCCCTGTGACATTGCCCTGAATAGACTAAGTGTGCAAGAGGCATTCCTGGGGGTTGGGGAGGGTGAGCTGGCCTTCGGGCCACCTGCTTCCTCGGCCACCCGGCAGTTGCCACACACTGGTCACTTCATCTCTCAGAAGGTTCCTCACCTGGGAGGGCCTGGATGAAGGTCAGACCAGCTCTAGGCTTCATCCCCTGTACTCAGTGTGCCCCTGTATGGATCCTTGTAGTTTCCCATGCTGTACCCCTAGCACCCAGCACTGTGTATAGCATACAGTAGGTGCTTAAAAGCAAGAAAGACAAAACCTTGTTCATGATTGATTAAATTGGAGGCTTTGAGTCTGACTCCCAGCTGGGTGATGTGGGACAAGTCAACTGAATATTTGTTCTGACAACCTCACTGAGGCGGGAGGTGTCTGAGGGGAAATTCTAGACACATGGGAGTTGGTGCCATCGTTTCTACTCAGGACAGCCACAAGGTCATAGTCAGCCTCTCTGGGGTTACTGAGCTAGCCAGTCATAGGAGACAGAAAAGAGATGTCAGAAGACTTGGCATCTGAATATCCCTCCTCCAGCACTCTGGCCTCAGCTGGCTGCTGCATGGGCGTGACTTGAAAGGCCATCGCACCCTACTTTTGAGGGGGTGGGTGGAAGGAGGCCTGGATTCAGAGCCAAAGGAGCTGGGTTCGAGTCTGGACTTTGCCACTTATTATCTGTATGACTCTGGGGATCAGTTTCCAGCTCTGTAAAATGAGGGACAGTTCTAGGTCTGTGTTCTTATGATATTGAAGGAGCAGAGTGTTCTCAAACACCTGGCTCATGTTTAACACTATTCCCTATGCTTACACTGCTGCTTTCCTTTGGAAATGGGAGAAATGCTTTTTCTTTTTTCTTTGAAAAGAAGTTTGTTGAAAACACCCCCTCGACTTTACTGTGGATAAGTGAGGTGCATAAAGATGAGCCAAGACATCCTCCCCAAGGCCTTGGAGATCAGACTGTACAAGACATTGGGAGCTTCAGTGGATACACCCTGCAGGAGCTGGAGGGGGGACGCGCTGGGCTGCCTGCTCACCTGGGTCATTTACAGGCCATGGTGTAGTGGGAAAGCCAACTTCTCCTGGGCTTCAGATTACTCATAGGGAAAATGGGTATAGTTGCACAACCTAACTCTCAGGTGAAATATCCACTATGGATTTTTGACAGGAGTCACTGGGAGCAACTTCCTTCCTTCCTTTCTCCCTCCCTCCCTCCTTCCTTCCTTCCTCTCTCCCTCCCTCCCACCCCTCCTTCCTCCCTCCCTCCTCTTTCCTTCCTCTCTTCCTCCCTCCCCTCCTTCCTCCCTCCCTCCCCCTCCCTTCCTGCCTTCCTTCTTTCCTCCCTCCCTCCTCCCTCCCTCCTTTCTTCCTTCTTTTCTCTCTCTCTCCTTCCCCTCCTTCCTCCCTCCCTTTCTCCTTCCCTCCCTCCCTTCTTTCCTTCCTCCCCTCCTTCCATCCCTCCTTTCTTCCTTCT